>CM053031.1:299153203-299315703 GCA_028564925.1 Lithobates sylvaticus | reverse complement strand
AAGAAGATCTTGTTCCTCTGGAAGCGTCTGAGACATGGAATTCCTCGTATGACACGGAGAATACAGAAAGTACAGCAAAGCAGCAGGAAGGCTCCGACCACGAGAGCGACGAGAGAGACGAGAGCGACGAGAGAGACGAGAGAGACGTCTTACAGGAAAAACAAGTCACACAACAAAGTGTTACAGAAAATTCACATCACACTCAGGATTCACGTGGAATAAATTCTGGAGTAAATAATGTACAGAATCCCCAACATGAAGATCCATTAAGTGCAACGAGAAATCCAGGAGGACCACATCAGTCGGCATCGACACAGGGCAATATCGCACAATTGCTAGACGTTGAACTTGCATTGCCTTTATGGGTCAAAACATTGTATGGAAAGTAAGTATTTGAAAGAGTTCATTAAAGTATATCTAATGCCTCGTACACACGAGCGGACTTTCCCGCGGGAATGTCCGCCGGACAATCCGCCCGTGTGTGGGCGCCAGCGGACTTTTTGCCGCCAAAAGTCCGGCGGACTAAGTCTAAAGTTTTGTTTTCAAATTGTCCGCTGAACTTGGCAGTCCGGCGGACAATCCCGCGGTTAGTATGCTAGTCCGCCGGACTTTTGGAAATGAACGGACTTGCCGATCATCGGAAGGTCCGTTCATTTAGAACGTAACTGCAGGTAGACGGGACTAGCGAAGGCAGTGAATGCCGCCACGCAAGCCCCGTCACCTGGCATGTATTTGAAGGGAATCCCTACGCCGAAAAAACGGCGTGGGGGTCCCCCCCAGATCCATCTCAGACCCTTATCCGAGCACGCAGCCCGGCCGGCCAGGAAAGGGGTGGGGACGAGCGAGCGTCACCCCCCTCCTACGCCGTACCAGGCCGCGTGCCCTCAACATGGGGGGTGCCCTGGGGAAATGGGGGCCGTGCGACCCCCAAAGCACCTTGTCCCCATGTTGATGAGGACAAGGGCCTCTTCCCGACAACCCTGGCCGTTGGTTGTCGGGGTCTGCGGGCGTGGGGGCTTATCGGAATCCGGGAGCCCCCTTTAATAAGGGGCCCCCCAGATCCCGGCCCCCCACCCTATGTGAATGAGTATGGGGTACGATGTACCCCTACCCATTCACCTAAGGTGTAAAAGTGTCAATAAAAAAATATTTTATTGCACAGCTCCGGGGGTCTTCTTCCGTCTTGGGGGGTCTTCTCGCCGGACTCCTCCGCTATTTTACCTAGCTCTTTTCCCGAGCAGAGGAGCCCAGCTACCTTCTTCATCGTCGCCGCCGTCGTCTGGGGGTCTAGATCCGCCTTCGGGGGTCTTCCGGGGTCTTCTGGGGTCTCTTCTGTTCTTGCCGCTGTCGTCACTTTCTGCGTCGCCACCTTCTTCTTCTTCTTCTTCCTCTTCTTCTTCTTCTTCTTCTTCTTCCGATGTTGACTCGTCGCTCTCTCTGGCCGGAATGGCAGAGACGCGCTGTGCTGGGACTTATATAGGGACAAGGAGGCGGGGTCACATGCTCATGTCACATGGTGGCCCCGCCCCCTATGATGTCACAGTCCCTGAGGATGCTGGGACTGTGACATCATAGGGGGCGGGGTCACCATGTGACATGAGCATGTGACCCCGCCTCCTTGTCCCTATATAAGTCCCAGCACAGCGCGTCTCTGCCATTCTGGCCAGAGAGAGCGACGAAGAAGAAGAAGAAGCCCCGGAAGACACCCGAAGGCGGATCGAGACCCCCAGATGACGGCAGCGACGACAAAGAAGGTAGCCGGCCTCCTCTGCTCGGTAAAATAGCGGAGGAGTCCGGCGAGAAGACCCCCGGAGCAGTGCAATAAAATATTTTTTAAAAATTGTGTGTTTTTTTTATTTACACTTTACACCTTAGGTGAATGGGTAGGGGTACATCGTACCCTATACTCGATCACTTAGGGTGGGGGGCCGGGATCTGGGGGCCCCTTATTAAAGGGGGCTCCCGGATTCCGATAAGCCCCCCGCCAACCAACGGCCAGGGTTGTCGGGAAGAGGCCCTTGTCCTCATCAACATGGGGACAAGGTGCTTTGGGGTGGGGGGGCCACACGGCCCCCTTTTCCCCAGGGCACCCCCATGTTGAGGGCACACGGCCTGGTGCGGCTCAGGAGGGGGGGCGCTCGCTCGTCCCCACCCCTTTCCTGGCCGGCCGGGCTGCGTGCTCGGATAAGGGTCTGAGATGGATTTGGATTTCGGCGTAGGGATTCCCTTTAAATCCATACCAAGTGACGGGGCTAGCGCAGTGGCAGTCACTGCCTTCGCTAGTCCCGTCTACCTGCAGTTACGTTCTAAATGAACGGACTTTGCTCCATGTGTGGGCAAGTCCGTTCATTTTAAAAAGTCCAGCAAACTTTTTCCCGCGGATTGTCCGCCGGAGAAGTCCGGGTGTGTGTGGGCAAGTCACACGCTCGTAAAGTCCGGCGAAGCCCCGCTGGAAGGTCCGGCGTGTGTACGAGGCATTAAGCTTAACCACTTGACAACTGGGCACTTAGACCCCCTTCCTAACCAGACCAATTTTCAGCTTCCGGTGCTCTCACACTTTGAATGACAATTACTCAGTCATGCAACACTGTACCCATATGACATTTTTGTCCCTTTTTTCACACAAATAGAGCTTTCTTTTGGTGGTATTTGATCACCTCTGGGTTTTTTATTTTCTGTGCTATAAATGAAAAAATACTGAAAATTTTGTAAAAAAAAATATTTTTCTTCATTTCTATTATAAAATTTTGCAAATAAGTAATTTTTCTTCATACATTTGGGCCAAAATTTATACTGCTACATATATTTGGTAAAAATAACCCAAATTAGTGGATATTATTTAGTCTGTGGGAAAGTTATAGGGTCCTTTCACACGGGGCGGATCCGTAATGATCCGCCCCATGAAGATCCGCTGCTCAGCGGGGATCGCACAGCTGTTCCCCGCTGAGCCGGCTGATGACAGGGCGGTCCCTGCACACTGTGCAGGGACCGCCCTGTCAGTTCTCCGCTCTCCTCTATGGAGGATCGGATGAACACGGACCGTCTGTCGGTGTTCATCCGATCCGCTCTGCAGACGGATGAAAAAATAGGATTTTCCTCCGTCTGCAGAAACGGACAATTACGGAGGCGGACAATAGCGGGTGTCAGCGGATGCTCATCCGCTGACACCCGCTACCCCATAGACATGCATGTATGTCCGTTTTTCATCCAAAAACGGATGGATGAAAAATGGACTGTGACGGACCTCGTACCCAAGATGTCCGCCGTAATTGCTTCCTCTGTCCGGTACCACACAATCCAAGACCCCTGCACTGTTCCCCCAAATGCCAGGGCCCATAATCGCAAGGTAATAGGCTCGTGTTCAGTCCCCTCCAACAGCCTGTGTCCCAGCCAGGTCTGTCACATGGACATACGGTCTGCATGTGTGAAAGAGCCCATAGAGTCTACAAGCTATTATGCCAATCACTGAAAATGTATCACATCTGATCACACCTGATGTACTGAGGCCTATCTCATTTCTTGAGACCCTAACAAGCCAGGAAAGTACAAATCCCCACAAAATTACCCCTTTTTGGAAAGTAGACATTCCAAGGTATTTAGTAAGGGGCATGGTGAGTTTTTTGAAGTTGTCATTTTTTCCCACAATTCTTTGCAAAATTACGATTTTTTTTTTTTTTTCACACCAAATTGTCATTATAACAGGTTATTTCTCTGGCATGGCATGTACATAGCAAAAATGACACCCCAAAATATATTCTGCTACTCCTCCTGAGTATGGCGATACCACATGTGTGAGACTTTTACACAGCCTGGCCACATACAGAGGCCCAACATTGAAGTAGCACATTCAGGTGTTCTAGGAGCATAAATTACATATCTAATCTCTCAACCACCTATTACACTTTTGAAGGCCCTGGAGCACCAGAACAATGGAAACGCCCACAAAGTGACACCATTTTGGAAAGCTAACACCCCAACGTATAATCTATGAGGCATAATGAGTCTTTTGAATGGTTCATTTTTTTCCAGAAGTTTTTGGAAAATGTGGGAAAAAATGAAAACGCATTTTTTTTACACAAAGTTGTCAATTTCTAAGATATTTCCAACACATAGCATGTACATAGCAAAGATGACACCCCAAAATATATTCTTCTACTCCTCTTGAGTATGGAAATACCAAATGTGTGAGACTTTTACACACCCTGGCCACATACAGAAACCCAACATTGAAGTAGCACATTCAGGCATTCTAGGAGAAAAAATTACACATCTAATTTCCATACAATCTATCACATTTTTGAAGGCCCTTCATATTTCTAACACATAGCATGAACATACCAAGAATTACACCCTAAAATACATTCTGCTGAGCAAAGGGTAAACAAAAGATTACCTGTGGTTTTAGTAGTGCAGTTGTCCACAGGAGAAGAGCCCTGATCCAGGCAGCAGGCAGGGACGTGGTCAGCGACAGTGAATGGAAATGTCCAGGCAGCAGGCAGGAATATTGTCCATAGTCAGTACAGGCAGGGATACTGTCCATATACAGCCCAGGGTCAGTGCAAGTAGAGACATTGCCTGCAGTGCCAAAATATTGGTCCTGGTAGTAAGCAGGAACATAGTCCAAGTAGCAGGCCAGGAAAGAATGGGGACAGGTGTAGAGGCTTCTCCCACCCAAATCTCTTTGAAGCCTCCGAGCCTCCAGACCCTAATCCGGGAATGAGAAAACTAAAAAAAATGAGTAAACATTCTGGAGCCCCTCACATATGTGAGACCCCTGTGTTCCCACTAGCATAGCTGGGTGAAAGATCAATCCAAGAGGCAGGCAAAAAACGTGGTCAAACAGTCCAGGGTCAGTGCCAGAGCAGGCAGAGGTAGGTACAGTTTAGCATTAGGTAGAAGAGTGGTCGTTTAGCAGGCCAGGGTCAGTTCCAGAGAAGGCAGAGGTAGGTACAGTTTATTATTAGGCAGAAGCGTGGTCGTTTAGCAAGCCAGGGTCAGTTCCAGAGCAGGCAGAGGTAGGTACAGTTTAGCATTTGGCAGAAGCATGGTCGTTTAGCAGGCCAGGGTCAGTTCCGGAGAAGGCAGTGGTATGTACAGTTGCATAAAGGGATGTGGCGGTAAATGACAATTACGTTTACCATACTTCCCTAATAATGTAGAGAAGTATGGTAACGGCGGAAACATCCATAAATACAAAGGCCTGGTTGGGAAGGACAATCAGGACAATAAAACACAGTGTCTTTTCTAGCTCCTCCTTTGGAGCACACCCGGCATCTCTTCTGGCGTTACCGGCCGTTTTCATGGTAAGGGAGTTTCTCAGGAAAGTGGCGTTCGTGGAGTCTGCTCACTGAATCCGAGCGAATACTTTCTGGTGGGCCTTCAGGGTACAAAAGGGTGGAGATTAATTTCTTCTTGGTACTGAAGATAAGATACGGGGCTCTCTTTAGATTTACGGTAAATAACAAAACTATTGTAAATGGCCAAACTGAAAAGATATATGGAGACTTTTTCATACCAAAAGCGTCTTTTTCTTGTGGGAAGATAGGGTTCGATCATCTGATCATTGAAGTCGACTCCCCCCATGAACAAATTATAGTCATGGATACATTTTGGTTTTTGGATTGAGCCGTTTCGTCTGGGGATTTCCACGTAGGTGTCGTTGTGGATCGTTGTAAGCATGTGGACATTTCTTCGGTCCCTCCACCTGAGAGCCAATATCTCTTCATTGCGCAAAGACGCCGTCTCCCCTTGTCTTAGTCTTTCCGTAACGAGCCTTTGCGGGAAGCCCTTTCTATTGGCTCGCACTGTACCACACGCTGGCGTGTGCTTGCGGTAAAGATTGCGGAAGAGGGGCAAGCTTGTATAATAATTATCCACATAAAGGTGGTAACCCTTTCCCAGGAGTGGATATACAAGGTCCCAAACAACCTTTCTGCTGGCTCCGATATATTCTGGACATTCTGGGGGATGCAGTTGGGTGTCCTGCCCTTCGTACACCCGGAAGGCATAGATATACCCTGTTTCTCTGTCGCATAGCTTGTAGAGCTTAACCCCATATCGGGCCCTTTTGCTGGGGATAAACTGCTTGAAGCCAAGCCTGCCTGTGAAGTGGACCAATGACTCATCCACGGAGATATTTTGGTCAGGGATAAATAGTTGGGGGAATTTCTCTGAGAAAAAATTTAGAAGTGGCCGAATTTTGAATAATTTGTCATGTGATGGGTCATTTCCGGGAGGGCACTGGGTGTTGTCATTGTAATGGAGGAAACGCATTATCATGAGGTATCTTGACCTTGGCATGATGGATGAAAAGAGTGGCATGTGGTGGATCGGGTTGGTGGACCAATAGGAGTATAGTTCATTTTTTTTTGTGAGACCCATGTTAAATGTTAGGCCTAAAAATAATTTAAATTCCTCCACTGTCAATGATCTCCACAGATAGGGACGGGCATAACTTGAACCAGGGTTGCTTGTTATGAATTGTTGTGCATAGAGGTTGCACTGGGCCACGATGGAGGATAATAGGTCTTGCTTAAAAATTAAATTAAAAAAATCAATAGGGGCAAAATTCTCTGTGTTCACCTGAACACCTGGCTGGGCGGTGAAAGGGGGGAGGTTTGCTGCTGCTGAATTAGCGGGAAGCCACAGAGGGTTTTCAAGGGCATAGGGATGTCCGGCATGGGTCCTAACGCTTTGGGGCCGAGATGACACCCCGCTAGTTTCTTGGCCTTTGCTGCAGTGGTACTTCATTTCTTCTGGTGGATGGCACTGAGCTACTAGTTGATGCCACTGTATTTCTGGTGGATGGCACTGAGCTGCTGGTTGATGCCACAGCACTACTTGTGGTAGCCTGCTGCTCCATGCCAGAACGCCTTCGTTTCACAGGCGGACTTTGCTCTTCCTCTGATTCTATACCAGACCCACTGCTTACAACAGGTTCAAATTCTGATGCAGATGCAGCCTTGGAGAGCTCCCCGCTGCTCTCGACGGTCAAGCATAGCTGTTGGTAGGCCTCCTCAGCGAAAAACATTTTTCTCGCCATACTGGTGACTGTGGGCTGTGGTGACAAACTAGCTGTGGTAGGGACACTTGAAAAGATATGGGGGCTGATGAGGCTGGTCTAATGAGGGTGCACTGCTGGGTGCTGATGAGGGTGCACTGCTGGGTGCTGATGAGGGTGCACTGCTGGGTACTGATGAGGGTGCACTGCTGAGTGCTGATGAGGGTGCACTGATGTACACTAATGCACCACACTGAGGATGCACTGATTATCTGGCACTGATGTGCACTGATAAGGTAGCACTGGTGGGCGCTGATGAGGATCCACTGATATGGTGGCACTGATGAGCACTCACTTATGGGCACTGATGTGCACTATTGGGTACTGTAGTGGAACAGATGAGCACTGTTGTGGCACTGTTGAGTGCTCTTGTGGTGTAGATGAGCACTGTGACGCTGATGTGGTAATAATGGCACAAATGAGCACTGTATTGGCACTAATGTGGCACTGGGCACTGTAGTGGCACTGAAGTGGCACAGATGGAGCACTGACATGGCACGGATGGAGCACTGACGTGGCACGGATTTAGCACTGACGTGGCACGGATTGAGCACTGACATGGCACTGACGTGGCACAGGTGGCACTGATGGGCACTGTAGTGGCACAGGTGGCACTGATGGGCACTGGCACCGATGTGGCACTGGTGGCACTGATGAACAATGTAGTGGCACTGGGCACTGGAGTGGCACTGATGTGGCACTGATGTGGCACTGGCGGCACAGATGGGCACTGAAGTGGCAGATGTGGCACTGATGAGCACTATAGTGGCACTGATCTGGCACTGATGAGCACTATAGTGGCACTGATGGCACAGGTGAGCACTTTAGTGGCACTGATGGACACTTTAGTGGCACAGATGGGTACTGTAGTGGCACTGGTGGCACAGATGGGTACTGTAGTGGCACTGATGGTTAGTGTAGTGGCACTGGTGGCACAGATGGGTACTGTAGTGGCACTGGTGGCTAGTGTAGGGGCACTGGTGGCACTGTATGGCACAGATGTGCACTTGTGTGGCACTGTTGGGCACTGCTGGGCACTGTTCTATTATGAACTCACTTGATGGCGCTGTCTCTCTTCTCTCCTCTCACGCTGTATCGGTGTGAGGAGAGAAGAGAGCTGGGACCTTTGCATGACCCCGCTTTGTTGACATTATGATCGCTCCCTCATTGGAGGGGGCGATCACTTGGTGAAGGGCCGCTGTCATTGGCCCTTCACCACGATCCTTGTTGAGACGGGTCCCGTGAACCCGGCAAGCATGGACAACTCCGTGCACACGCCCTATGGAGCGCGCTGGGAGCGAGAGTTCCGGAGGACGTCCACTTCGAACAAGCCGACCGCGCTGTGGCTGTCTTTCGATTATAGCGCGGTCGGCATGTGGTTAAACTTTATTTATTTTTTATTTTTTTGGTGGATAGTGTAAGGAAGATATTTAAGCCCTGTAAATGTTTTATTCTATATGTATGTAGCGTTACCCCTTATGGGGGCTGCTGATTGACTCCACACTCCACTGGTCCCCCGACTCTGCAGTTCCCCCTCTTACCTCTGACACTTCGGGTTCCATTCTGCAATGTGATGTTATCAATGAGAAACTCACACAATATCACTGAACCACGCCGAAATGTTTATTATGGTAAAGAATAAATATAATGAAAAGGGAATGAATATCAGATGAATGAACACAGGTTATGATTGACAAAAAGTATAGTATATAAGTATATATAAGTGCATATATATATATATATATACAGGGGCGGACTGACAACTCATGGGGCCCCCGGCAATAGAAGATCATGGGGCCCCCTTGGTCCCCCACACTCAAGCCACACCTGTACAGGGAGACACGGGGGGAGGGAGAGCAAACAGGGGGATTGTGTGTGTCTGTCTGTCTGTGTGTCTGTCTGTGTGTGTCTGTCTGTGTGTGTCTGTCTGTGGCGGGGGGAGAAAGCACACTGGTGGACACTGGGGGGGGGGGGGGGGGCACACACTGGGGGAGGGAGAGCACAATGGTGGACACTGTAGGGGGGAACGCACACACAGGAGGACACTGGAGGGAGAATGGGCACACACACACACACACAAACAGGAGGACACTGGAGGGAGAGCACACGCAGGGGGGGCACGCATACACAGGGGGACACACAGAGACACACACAGGGGGGCACACAGGGGGACACTGGGGAGGGAGAGAGCACACGCAGGGGGGACACACACACAGGGGGGCACAGGGGGACACAGGGGGTGCACACACAGGGGGGCACACACACACAGGGGGGCACTGGAGGGAGAGAGCACACACAGGGGGGCACACAGGGGGACACTGGAGGGAGAGAGCACACACAGGGGGGCACACACACACAGGGGGACACTGGAGGGAGAGTGCACACACAGGGGGGCACACACACACAGGGGGACACTGGAGGGAGAGTGCACACACAGGGGGGCACACACACACACAGGGGGACACTGGAGGGAGAGTGCACACACAGGGGGGCACACACACACAGGGGGACACTGGAGGGAGAGGCACACACAGGGGGGCACACACACACACACACACACAGGGGACACTGGAGGGAGAGTGCACACACAGGGGGGCACACACACACACACAGGGACACTGGAGGGAGAGTGCACACACAGGGGGGCACACACACACACACACAGGGGGACACTGGAGGGAGAGTGCACACACAGGGGGGCACACACACACACACAGGGGGACACTGGAGGGAGACACACAGGGGGGCACACACACACACACAGGGGGACACTGGAGGGAGAGTGCACACACAGGGGGGCACACACACACACACACAGGGGGACACTGGAGGGAGAGTGCACACACAGGGGGACACTGGAGGGAGAGTGCACACACACACACACACAGGGGGACACTGGAGGGAGAGTGCACACACAGGGGGGCACACACACAGGGGACACTGGAGGGAGAGTGCACACACAGGGGGGCACACAGGGGGACACTGGAGGGAGAGTGCACACACAGGGGGGCACACACACACACACACAGGGGGACACTGGGGGAGAGCGCACACACAGGGGGGCACACACACACACACAGGTGCACACTGGAGGGAGAGTGCACACACAGGGGGGCACACACACACACAGGGGGACACTGGAGGGAGAGTGCACACACAGGGGGGCACACACACACACAGGGGGACACTGGAGGGAGAGTGCACACACAGGGGGGCACACACACACACACAGGGGGACACTGGAGGGAGAGTGCACACACAGGGGGGCACACACACACACACACAGGGGGACACTGGAGGGAGAGTGCACACACAGGGGGGCACACACACACACACACACACACACACAGGGGGACACTGGAGGGAGAGTGCACACACAGGGGGGCACACACACACACACACAGGGGACACTGGAGGGAGAGTGCACACACAGGGGGGCACACACACACACACACAGGGGACACTGGAGGGAGAGTGCACACACAGGGGGACACTGGAGGGAGAGTGCACACACAGGGGGGCACACACACACACAGGGGGACACTGGAGGGAGAGTGCACACACAGGGGGGCACACACACACACACAGGGGGACACTGGAGGGAGAGTGCACACACAGGGGGGCACACACACACACACACAGGGGGACACTGGAGGGAGAGTGCACACACAGGGGGGCACACACACACACAGGGGGACACTGGAGGGAGAGTGCACACAGGGGGGCACACACACACACAGGGGGACACTGGAGGGAGAGTGCACACACAGGGGGGCACACACACACACACACAGGGGGACACTGGAGGGAGAGTGCACACACAGGGGGGCACACACACACACACAGGGGACACTGGAGGGAGAGTGCACACACAGGGGGGCACAACACACACACACACACAGGGGGACACTGGAGGGAGAGTGCACACACAGGGGGGCACACACACACACACACACACAGGGGACACTGGAGGGAGAGAGTGCACACACAGGGGGGAGTGCACACACACACACACAGGGGGACACTGGAGGAGAGTGCACACACAGGGGGGCACACACACACACACACAGGGGGACACTGGAGGGAGAGTGCACACACAGGGGGGCACACACACACACACACACACACACAGGGGGACACTGGAGGGAGAGTGCACACACAGGGGGCACACACACACACACACTGGAGGGGAGTGCACACAGGGAGAGTGCACACACACAGGGGGGGACACTGGAGGGAGAGTGCACACACACACACACACACAGGGGGCACTGGAGGGAGAGTGCACACACAGGGGGGCACACACACACACAGGGGGACACTGGAGGGAGAGTGCACACACAGGGGGGCACACACACACACACACGCCCACGGGGGCTGGATAGCCGAATGGGGGACACTGGAGGGAGAGTGCACACACACACAGGGGGCGCCACTGGAGGGAGAGCACACACAGGGGGACACTGGAGGGGGGCACACACAGGGGGACACACACACACAGGGGCGACACTGGAGGGAGAGTGCACACACAGGGGGGCACACACAGGGGACACTGGAGGGAGAGCGCACACACAGGGGGGCACACTGGAGGGAGAGCGCACACACAGGGGGGGGACACGCACACATAGGGGGGACACTGGAGGGAGAGCGCACACACGGGGCCACTGGAGGGAGAGCGCACACACAAGGGGCCACTGGAGGGAGAGCGCACACACAGGGGGACACGCACACACAGGGGACACTGGAGGGAGAGCGCACACACAGGGGGGGCACACACAGGGGGACACTCACATAGGGGGACACTGGAGGGAGAGCGCACACACAGGGGGGACACACACACACAGGGGGAAATTGGAGGGAGAGTGCACACACAGGGAGGGACACGCACACACAGGGGGACACTGGAGGGAGAGCGCACACACAGGGGGGGACATGCACAGGGGGGGACATGCACACAGGGGGACACTGTGGGCTGGGGTGACACTGTGGGCTGGGGTGACGCTGTGGGCTGGGGTGACGCTGGGGTGACACTGTGAGCTGGGGTGACACTGTGAGCTGGGGTGACGCTGGGGGGACACTGTGGGCTGGGGTGACACTGTGGGCTGGGGTGACGCTGGTGGGACACTGTGGGCTGGGGGGACCCGGGGCACTGTGGGCTGGGGGGACCCGGGGCACTGTGGGCTGGGGGTGACACTGTGGGCTGGGGGGACACTGTGGGCTGGGGGGACACTGTGGGCTGGGGGACACTGTGGGCTGGGGTGACGCTGTGGGCTGGGGTGACGCTGTGGGCTGGGGTGACGCTGGGGGGACACTGTGGGCTGGGGTGACGCTGTGGGCTGGGGTGACGCTGTTGGCTGGGGTGACGCTGGGGGGACGCTGTGGGCTGGGGTGACGCTGGGGGGACACTGTGGGCTGGGGGGACACTGTGGGCTGGGGTGACGCTGTGGGCTGGGGTGACGCTGTGGGCTGGGGTGACGCTGGGGGGACACTGTGGGCTGGGGTGACGCTGTGGGCTGGGGTGACGCTGTGGGCTGGGGTGACGCTGGGGGGACGCTGTGGGCTGGGGTGACGCTGGGGGGACACTGTGGGCTGGGGTGACGCTGTGGGCTGGGGTGACGCTGTGGGCTGGGGTGACGCTGGGGGGACACTGTGGGGGGGGACCCCCCCCATCATCACTTGTGGCGGTCCTGCCCTGGTAATTTACTCACTGATGCTGATGCTCCCCGCCGGCCCCTCCATCACTTCCATTAGGGGCCCGGACTCGGCCGAGTGAAGCGGCTCTATTACATGCCGCGAATACCGCTAGCGGCGCGCGGCTCCCCGCCGGCCCCTCCTTCCCTCCCGTCCGTCCCAGGTGACGTCACAACGCATACAGTATTGTTAGCGGCATCGCGGCATGTAATACAGCCGTTTCAAGTGGCCCCTCATGTGGCCGAGTCCGGGCCCCTAATGGCCCCGGGCCCTCGGGCGGCGCCCGAGTCACCGACTTGTCAGTCCGCCCCTGTATATATATATATATATATACCTGTGACCTGGTGATAACCTGGAAGGGTATATGTGAACAGGTGCACAGGGGAATAAATATCCAACACATTTAGACCCCTTTCACACCACAACGCAAATAGCGTCGGCGGTAAAACGCCACTATTTTTAGCGGCGTTTTACCATTGATTTCAATGGGGAGCAGCGCTGGAGGAGCGGTGAGATCGCCGCTCCATCGCCGCTCCAAAGAAGCTGCTGGCAGGACTTTTCCTGACGTCCTGCCAGCACACCGCAGCGGTGTGTTTTAGGGCGGATTGCAGGCACTATTTCTAACGCTATAGCCTGCAAAACGCCCTTGGTGTGAAAGGGGTCTTATTGAATACCTTCCCACTGAGGCCTCAACACACAAACCGGCACACAATATACAACAGTGAGTACACTAATGCCCAAAATTTGAGATCTGGAACAAAATCCGTTGTCGGCAATTCCAATCGTGCGTACACAATTCCGACGCACAAAGTTCCACGCATGTTCGGAATCAAGCAGAAGAGCTATTGAACTTAATTTTTCTCGGCTCGTCATCCATCTTGTACATCATCGCGTTCTTGACGTTCGGAATTTCCGACCAACTTTGTGTGGCTGTGTGTATGCAAGACAAGTTACCGGGAAAAAAACATGGATTTTCTTTGTCGGAATGTCCGATCGTGTGTACGGCTGTCAGCCAATGACAGCTGATCAAAGGAGAAAGTGGTAAATGTTCCTTAACCACTTGGCGCCCACGCTATAGCCGAATGACGGCCACAGCGCAGACCTGAATTTCCAGGCCGTTTTTTTTTTGCTCTCCTCACGGTGACAGCATGAGGATCACAGCAAAAAAAGCATCCCGGCCCCTTACCACGTGAGCAGCTGTCGGCCAATGACAGCTGATTATGTGATGTAAACAACAGCTCGGTAATCATTTTTTTTTTCGGTCCTCAAGAGGAAGGAGGCACATCTGCCTCCTCTGTGCCACCAGTACCCCCTGCCAGTGCCACCTGCCACCAGTACCCCCTGTCAGTGCCACCTGCCATTGCCACCTGTCAGTGCCCACAAGTGCTACCTGTCAATGCCCACCAGTGGTGCCAATCAGAGCCTCATCAGTGCCACCTAGCAGTGCTGCCTATCAGTGTAACCTACCAGTGCTAATCAGCGCACGGGGACCCTCTGACGCACGGGGACTTCCCTATGGCTTTCCCCGTTCCCCGACCCCCTTCCCCCGGTGAGGTCACCCGTTTACGTAAACGGGGGACTCTCCCCCCCTTTGACACCACGGGGAAGCCATAGGGAAGTCCCAGTGCGTCAGAGGGGGTCGGGGTCGCCAGGTGGCCCCGCCCTCAGTTATATAAGAGCTGTCAGAAGAACAGAAGCGTCACACAGCGGGAGACTCCCACTGAGGCGGATCGTCCGGAGGACGAAGCGGAGAAGAAGAAGCCGGAGAAAGATGCCAGAGGAGAAGACCGGAGGAAAAAGCAGAGGAAGATAGAGGAAGAAGTGGGGGAAGAACAAGAAGAAAACCAAAGGAAGACCAGAAGGAGATGGAAGAAGAAGCGGGGAAAGAAAAAGACATTAATAAAGGAATTGTCAAAAACCGGCTATTGTCTTTTTTAGCATTTTAGACACTTTTTTTTGTGAAATGGTAGGGGTACTTGTACCCCATTACCAATTCACACGTGAGGAGAGGCCGGGATCTGGGGGTCCCCTTGTTAAAGGGGGCTTCCATATTCTGATAAGCCTCCCACCCGCAGACCCACACAACCACCGGGCAAGGGTTATGGGGATGAGGCCATTCTCCCCATCAACATGGGGACATCCTCCCAATGTTGAGGGCATGTGGCTCGATATGGTTCAGGAGGGGGGGGGGCTCTCTCGCCCCCCCTCTTTTCCTGCGGCCTGCCAGGTTGCGTGCTCGGATAAGGGTCTGGTATGGATCATTAGGGGGACCCCCACGCCATTTTGTTTAAAATTTTGGTGCGGGTTCCCCTTAATATCCATACCAGACCTGAAGGGCCTGGTATGGAATTTGGTGGGACCCCCACGCCATTTTATTTTAAATGTTGGTGCGGGTTCCCCTTAATATCCATACCAGACCCAAAGGCCTGGTAATGGACTGTGGGGGAATTCCATGCCGTTTTTTTCAATGACTTTTATGTGTATTGCAGAGACCCGACAATTAATTATAGCCGGCGCTAGCGCTAGCGCTAATACTTTTAAATTACTTTTTTTCCTTTAGAAATGTAATTTTGCGGTCAGACTGTTCTAAGCACGGGAAACATGCCCCCCTTTACAGGCATACTATAGACACCCCCCAGGTACGAATTGTAAAGAAATATTTCACTTTTATTGTTTTACTTTAAGCATTATTAAAATCACTGATCATCCTACCTTATTATCACAGATCCCCCCATCACAGACCCACCCCATCGCAGACCCACCCCATCGCAGACCCACCCCATCACAGACCACCCCATCACAGACCCCCTATCACAGACCCCCCCATCACAGACCCACCCCATCACAGACCCACACTTATTTGACTTTATGTCATTGATTTACTATTCAGACAAAGAGTGCTCAATGGTCTTTTTTTTTTCTATCCTACCTTATCATCACAGACTCCCCCATCACAGACCCCCCTTCACAGACTGCCCCATCACAGGCCCCCCCATCACAGACCCCCCTTCACAGACTGCCCCATCACATGCCCCCCCATCACAGACCCCCCTTCACAGACTCCCCCATCACAGACCCCCCTTCACAGACTGCCCCATCACAGGCCCCCCCATCACAGACCCCCCCATCACAGACTGCCCCATCACAGGCCCCCCCATCACAGACCCCCCCTTCACAGACTGCCCCATCACATGCCCCCCCATCACAGACCCCCCTTCACAGACCCCCCATCACAGACCCCCATAACAGACCCCCCCATCACAGACTGCCCCATCACAGACCCCCCATCACAGACCCCCTTCCCAGCCCCCATCACAGACCCCCCCATCACAGACCCCCATCACAGACTCCCCCATCACAGACCCCCATCACAGACCCCCCCATCACAGACCCCCCCATCACAGACCCCCCCATCACAGACCCCCCATCACAGACTCCCCATCACAGACTCCCCATCACAGACCCCCCCATCACAGACCCACCCCATCACAGACCCCCCCATCACAGACCACCCCATCACAGACCCCCCCATCGCAGACCCACCCCATCGCAGACCCACCCCATCACAGACCCACCCCATCACAGACCCCCCCATCACAGACCCACCCCATCACAGACCCCCCCATCACAGACCCCCCCATCACAGACCCACCCCATCACAGACCCACCCCATCACAGACCCCCCCATCACAGACCCACCCCATCACAGACCCCCCCATCACAGACCCCCCCATCACAGACCCCCCCATCACAGACCCCCCCATCACAGACCCCCCCATCACAGACCCCCCCCATCACAGACCCACCCCATCACAGACCCCCCCCACCCCCCATCACAGACCCCCCCATCACAGACCCCCACCATCACAGACCCCCCCATCACAGACCCACCCCATCACAGACCCCCCATCACAGACCCACCCCATCACAGACCCCCCATCACAGACCCCCCCATCACAGACCCCCCCATCACAGACCCACCCATCACAGACCCCCCCATCACAGACCCCCCCATCACAGACCCCCCCATCACAGACCCCCCCATCACAGACACCCCCCCATCACAGACCCCCCCCATCACAGACCCCCCCATCACAGACCCCCCCATCACAGACCCCCCCATCACAGACCCCCCCATCACAGACCCCCCCCATCACAGACCCCCCCATCACAGACCCCCCATCACAGACCCCCCCCATCACAGACCCACCCATCACAGACCCCCCCATCACAGACCCCCCATCACAGACCCCCCCATCACAGACCCCCCATCACAGACCCCCCAATCACAGACCCCCCCATCACAGACCCCCCATCACAGACCCCCCATCACAGACCCACCCCATCACAGATTGTCCCATCACAGACCCCCCCATCATAGCCTGCCCTCTATCCAGACCTGCCGTGCCTCCCACCTTGTGCCCTTCCTTGAGGATGATGGCAGCAGTGGGCTGGCAAGCCAGCAGCAGGGAGAGGACATGCAGGCTTCTATTTGGGGAGGCTGCAGTACAGATAGGACTGTTACCAGATCCGGACAGCGGTCCGCAATTTAGTGATGCCTTGTATAGATTGTATAGGGCTTTATTTTACCTGTTGTACTCACTACTGAATGTATGATGAAAACAGCTGAAAAATACACCCCGGTCAAAAACTGCTGATAACAGCCTATATGTGTATGGACATAGGATAACATGAAGGCCAAATAGAAAGTTTTAACTGAGTGCTTATTTAGACAGTGCTATTAGGTATGCTATATGGAGCTAAAAGATAACAATGATGAATCAACATGTAACTTTTTCTTTTTTAAATTTTGCCTCAAATTACCGTATATATATATATATATATATATATATATATATATATATTAGTAACAATTAAAAGTACCTGTAAAGTCCAAATATAATTTGGGTTTAGTGAAGGCTTTTTTTAGAGGTTGTTGTTTTTCCGAAAATCTAAGATTTCTGATCCAGATTACTTCTTCTCTTTTGAGGATTAGGATTAGAAAATCAGCTCAACAACCAGAACACCAATCGGAACAATCAAAACAGCAATCGGAACAATCAAAACAACGATCAGAGCAACAATTGCATCAATTAGAACAATCGAAACAGAAATCAAAACAACAATCAGAACTTAAAAAGATTTACTACTGCTGTGAAAATTCTGATAGAAATTGGCTAAATCAATTGAAAGAATTGCCCATCTGTGGACTTGAATGTATTCCGCCTCCTTCTCTCCGGCCGGATTTGGAGGCTGAGGTTGGGAAAGCCTCTACTGTCATATTGTATTCCTCACACTTCTCAGTTTGTAAAGGAACAGTAAACAAATTTCTTGATTTCCGCAAGACATGCCGTGAGTATTATAGAAATTAAGCAAAGTATATTTAACTGCATATAAAAGAAAATAGCAAACAAAAGAAAATACTGCGCTTGAAATTATGAGGATGAACAAAATTAACAAATGAATAAAAAGCAGCAGCAAATAGTGCGATAACACAAAGGACAAAATAAAATGTAAAAAGCTGCACTAAACAGAGTCTCAATAAATTAGTCCACAAAAACTGACAGAAAAACAAGGAAATAGATTCAAAAATCGCTGGAAGACTTGATATCACCGCAGTGTGCACACACAAACAAGAAAAGTGCCCGACCACCGTAGCTGTAGAATCTGCT
Source organism: Lithobates sylvaticus (assembly GCA_028564925.1). Taxonomy (NCBI): domain Eukaryota; kingdom Metazoa; phylum Chordata; class Amphibia; order Anura; family Ranidae; genus Lithobates; species Lithobates sylvaticus. The sequence goes on along the minus strand of CM053031.1, from coordinate 299,297,280 downwards.
TACCAGACAGCAGGGCCGTCTTTAATGTTGATTGGACCCTGGGCAATCAGCATCAGTTTACTGTATCAGATCAGGCAGTGATTGCAATTGATTGCCAGAGGTTACAGCATTTCATTACCGCTTACTGACTGGTTGCTAGAGGTTACAACACACATTACGGCTCACTGATTAGTTGCTAGAGGTTACAGCACATGATTTCTTCTTGTTGATCGGTTGCTAGAGATTACTGTACAGTAATACTGCTCACTGATTGGTTGCTAGAAGTTACTGCACATCATCTCTTCACTACAGAGGAGCATGATATACATATGAATGCCACCTTTATTTTCATATGAATGCCACCGGACGCAGCTATTTACATATGAATGCTGCCGCTATTTACAAATGAATGACGGCTATTTACATGTAAAAACAGGGTCTGCAGGTGAGTCCTCTGTACACAACAATAGGGCAGAGCTGGGCAGCATTAGTAGCAGCACTTCACACTGAGATATCAGGACACAGCACATGACTAAAACTTCAAGGGACAAGGGTTAAACTGGGATAGTTGGCAAGTATGAGGGAGCTGCTTTGGGCCCCAGGACAATGACAGGGCCCAGGACAGCTGCACCTTTTTCCCTGCCTTAAAGACGGCCCTAGACGGCAAGCATAAAAGGCGATTGGCTATAGCCCAGACCAGGCCTTTAGCTTGCAGGTGGCCACAGTGAAAACGATAGACCAGATGAGTTCAGCTGGATGATCGCTCCCTCTATCCCGCTAGAATGTCCGTTTGCACTCAAATGGATGCCCTGGAAAAAAAGAAAACTAGCCATAGGGTAATATAGTCTAGAATTCAGTTTATTAAAACAGGATATTGCACTTACATTTAGGAAGGAATAATATTTCGTAAAAATGCCAGCTGGCACAAACAAAATGGAGCCCGTCCTCCTACTCCAATCGCGTGGTGATGCCACTACGTGCCTTCCTCCAGGCGCGTTTCGTCATCAGCAGACGTTGTCAATGGGGAACGGGCAGCGCAGTGACTCACCACCTTAAATACTAAACCAGGCCTCGTTCTGAGTCCCAAGTACACAGGTCAGGGGACGCCATATTAAGTAGGGGCAGTTATCCCTTACTAGCCGGAGCAGGGATACATTCATCCACAACGCCCCACTTAGACACATACAACGATTGGAAACCATGAAACATAAAAATAAAACTTGTATGTTTTTTTTTTTTTTTCTTTTTACGTTTCATGGTTTCTATGTGTCTAAGCGGGGCATTATGGATGAATGTATCCCCGCTCCGGCTAGTAAGGGATAACTCACTTTCAGTGATTTTGAATCGATTTCCTTGTTTTTATGTCAGTTTTTGTGGACTCATTTGTTGAGACTCTGTTTAGTGCAGCTTTTTAAATTTTATATAAAAGAAAATGTATATATTTTTTTTTAAATATGATTTCAGTAAAAATAAAAAGCAGCACCTGTATAAAGCATAAGTGATATCTGCTCATAAAGCAAAATAAAGGTTTGAATAAGTAACTCTCAATAAGGATACATAACAAATATAACTAAAAGACACCAGACAGAATCCATAAAGAGTGCCTAATGCCCCGTACACACCATCAGAAATTCCGTCAGAAAAAATCGTGGATGGTTTTTCCAATGGGATTCCACTCAAGCTTGGCTTGCATACACACGGTCACACAAAAGTTCTCTGGACTTTCGACCGCCAAGAACACGGTGACGTACAACACTACGACGAGCCGAGAAAATTAAGTTCAATGCTTCCAATGCGTCAAATTGTTTCCGAGCATGCGTCAAATTGTTTCCGAGCATGAGTAGGAATTTTCGATTAATCGACAACTAACTGATTATGAAATTAATTTTCATAATCGATTAATCGGCCAGTAACATAATGGGGTTAATTAAAAATGAAAATGAGCCCTTTATAGTACAAAAAGAGCAAATAATCGCTACTGTAAATATTACTTTACAGTTCTACAGTAAAAAAATGAACCCCTACAGTAGTGATTATCTGCTAATTTTCGTTTTTTTTAACCCCCATTATGTTACTAAACATCTCAGGCCTGGTTCACATCTATATGTTTTTGGGTGCTTTTTGCAGAAACGCACTACAGTTCATTTACATGGTTTCCTATGGGACAAGTTCACATCTATGCTTTTTTCAACCACTGCTGTTTGGAAAGGATCAGGGACTTTTTTTTTTTTTTTTTTAACGCAAAACTGTGCTTTTTTGGATCAATATACTTCAATGGAGAAGCTGCAGAAAAGCATGTAATGCGTTTTTGCAGCAATTTGTGTTTTTTTTTAATCTGCCCAACAACAAATTGGCCAAAAAAAGTATATCTCTCTTCTGTCTGTTATTCTCAGAGTGGATTAAATATTTTGCTCCCTAACCATATAGTTGGTTATTTATATTTACCACTGCATAGAGATATTTAAGAATACATTGCTTTTTTTTTTTTTAAAACTTTACATATTGACTAAATTATACACCACACTTTTTTTTTTTTTAAGGTTATTAACCGATTAATCGATTATTCGAAACAATAATCGGCCAACTAATCGATTATGAAAATAATCGTTAGTTGCAGCCCTAAAGCATACACACGGTCGCATTTTCTGACCAAAAGCTCTCATCGGTCTTTTGCTGGCCGAAATTCCGATCGTGTGTACGGGGGATAAGACACGCTTTAGAATTCTAACATGCTTTTGCATGACAAATGTTGGTGCAGGTGAAAATATGTGGCACACACCATGTGTGGAGGTGCAATGAGACCATAGTCTCCATACAGACTCTCTGCTCTCAATAGAGCTGAGCTTCCTCTTGCTGATACAGCAGTCACACAGACAATGCAGAACCGAGGGATTTTAAATGTGAATGGCTGGATTCTGATGGGGAAACTTATGCCGAATACAAATGATCGGAAATTCGACCAGAAAATGACCGATGAGAGTTTTTTTCGTCGGAAAATGCCTTGTGTGTAGGCTCCATCCAAATTTTGCTGGCCGAATTTCTGCCAGCAAAAGTTTGAGAGCATGTTCTCAATTTTTCCGACGGAAAAACTTTCTATCTGAAATTCCGATCGTCTGTGGAAATTCTGACGCGCAAAATTCCGACACATGCTCGGAAACAATTCGAAGCATTGAACGTGTTGTACGTCACCGCGTTCTTGACTGTCGGAATTTGGTGTGACCGTGTGTAGGCAACACAAGCTTGAGCGGAATTCCGTCGGAAAAACCATCCAAGGGTTTTCCAACGAGAATTCTGATCGCGGCATTAGACACTAGTCCCCATTGTGTCTGCTCCTCTTGTGATTGACAGCAGGCAGTGGTGTCAGGAACCTCTTGCCGGTTGTGCTAATTTTCATGTATGTAGGCATAGACCTGCTAATATTCTTGAGCACAGGAGGTTAATCAAGAAAAGACATGCAAAGATGAGAGTACCCACACACATAGGCATGCACGTGCCAGGGTGCACGTGTGGATGCACAGGCATGCTCACCACAGATCCTGGCACCCGGTGGCCTATTTAAACCTCAAGGCTGGAGGTCTGCATGGTATCCTTGGAAGGTCTTCAGCTTTTACTTTGTGACCTGTGTCCTTAAAAGCCTGCTTGATTCTGTTACCGACCCGGCTTTGTCTGACTCTACTTTGGATTCATCTTGCCTGATCATGTCTGCCGCTTAACTGTGTTACCAACCCTGGCCTAGACTTTTGACTAAGATTCTCCCTGCTGAGTTTGTACCAATTTGCAGACCCCTGCCTGTCTCTGACCATGATTCTGTACCTATGCTCCTGGTTGTTACCAAACTTGGCTTGTGACCTGACTCCATGCTTATCTGATCCCTGCACTTCCAAACTCAAGTTTGCTGACCCAACTTCCTGGCACCTACGCTCTTCCACTGTCTTGGCTGTCTCCACTACCAGGGGTGCTTGGATAGGAATTGTGCAACATGCCGAAGTTGTCATCTTGACCTCCACTGACAGGTATATGACAAGTGGGCAGATCCTTAGTCACCAGTTATTCTACTATTAATTATAGCATCTGCCTACTGCTTGCAATCACAAGAGGAGCAGACCTAATGGGAGAGTAGTATCACAGCTGTCCTCATCAGGCTCCTGCCAGAGCATTACTGGGTTGCTAGAAATATGTTAGCTGGGAAGCCATCAGCATCCTTAACAACCAGTGACAGGTGGGGAAGGGAAGGGATGGCAAGGGCAAACATACCATATACAGAGACTCAGCACTCAGCACACTGCCGGTCTCTTAATGAACTTACAGTTGGTTAAAGGGGCTGTACATCCTTCATGTTTTTTCACCTTAATGCGTCCTATGCATGACCCAGCGGTCACAGATGTTCCCGGGTGCGTGCCCAAGGGGGCGAGTGAGAGCGGGATTCTGGGAGGACATCACTGTACGCTGAGTTAAGCAACCACCCTGTAGCCGTCATTCGGCTATGGGCCGGTTGCTAAGTGGTTAATTTGATCAGGTCTCTGACCTGTCGCCAGAATGTGGTCAGGAGGGGGCATTGCCACCAAATGTGTATAAGCGTGCCCGTGTCGCCACCACATCTCCAACAGGCTTTAGTGGTCTGAGCATACCAGGAATGTATTTTAGCAGGTGTAATATACCAGTCTGTAAGAAGTTTGTATGACGTTTCTTGCATTTTAGTGCTTATAGAGCACTTATGAGCAAGGATGTAGGCTTTTGTCCACTGTTTGACAGTGAACGTTTGCTTGAGCGCCATGGACCAACGCTGTCTAAATCTTCTAAGTCTTCTTCTTTGGGTATGGAATTTTGAAGCCATTTATATGCGGTGGATGTAGCTTTTTGTAGTTGCTCGCCTTCTGCGCATACTGTCTCTAAATCTGTCATTTGTCTGGAGAAGGGATTTTGTCTTGTCTTACCGTTTACATAGCTACGTATCTGGAAATACATCCAGATTGGTAAATTTTGTATACCGCTATCTATTTTTAGGGTCACATAATCTGAGATTTTCCCATTAAGGAAGCAGTCACCTGCTTGTAAAGCCTTATTTGTGTGGGGTTGTTGTAGCAGTCGGTTTCTCAGTCCCGGAATGAAGTCTGGATTATCTGATAGGGGGGGTGATGGGGCTGAGTGGAGAGGTCAACTTAGTGTGTTTGGTCGCTTCTGAACAGATAGTCAGAGTGTTTTCCATTAATGGTTGTTGTTTTAGTACATTGTTTTTCTGTATCCCTGGGTTCCATAGGGCAAAGAGGAGGGGGTATGGGCTCAGACCTTCTTGTAGTGCCACCCAGTCCTTGGTCCTCCCATGGCAGTGCCAGTCTATCACTCTTGTAAGGTGTGCTGCGTGGTAGTATTCCCTGAAGTCCGGCAGCCCCATCCCTCCTAGTTCCTTAGGTCTGGTCAGGAGTGTGAATTTGATCCTGACTTTTTTGTGTGCCCAGAGGAAAACCAACAAAGTGGTTTGCAATTTTTTGAAAAATATCTGAGGTAGTTTGACTGGCAGTGCCCTGAGAAAATTTAGAAGCCTGGGAAGCATCAGCATCTTCAAGATGGCAGCCCTCCCAAACCACAAAAATTGGCCTGCATGCCATAATTTTAGGTCTTTTTCAATTTTCTGAAGTAAGGGTGGAAAATTTTCCTCATATATCCCTGATAGTTTAGGAGTCAGCCAGACACCTAAGTATTTCAAAGCTTTACCTTCCCATTTAAAGGGGCAGTTGGCCTGTGTTCTGATTAGGTTAGTAGGGGACATATTGACATTCATGGCCCCAGATTTTGTTAGGTTTATTTTAAGATTAGAAAGAAATCCATAGTGTGTAAAGGCTTTCATGAGATTGTGGAGAGTGATATGCGAGTTTGTCACAAAGAATAAGAGATAATCTTCATATGTTGCCATTTGTATGTCTTACCTTTGATGGGGATACCTTGTATTGCGTCTTCTTTATTAACTGTCGGAAAAAAGGTTCTAGCCAGAGAATAAATAATAGCGGGGACAGGGGGCAGCCCTGTAACATGCCATTCAGTATCTTTTTCTGACAGTGACCCGTTAGAAGGTTGTTGGTATAGTGACGTGATCCAGGCCATCATACGTGTCTTTAGGCCTATGTGTGTGCAAGTTGCGAACATAAAGTCCAAGGTTACCCTGTCGAAAGCCTTCTTCGCGTCCGTAGACAGGAGAAGGCTCTAGATGTGCAGGGAATGTGATGCTTGCGTAAGTAGTAGTGCTTTAATTATATTATCCTTAGCCTCTCTGCCAGGCATAAAGCCTACTTGTTCAGGGCCTATTACATTAGCCAGCAGTGGTCTGAGTCTGTTTGCCAGTATTTTGGCCAGCAGCTTTATGTCAATATTCAATAAAGATATGGGCCTGTAACTGGAGCAGTCTGTGGTGTCTTTGTTCGGTTTGGAAATTGCCGTTATGTGTGCGGAAAGGATGTCCGATGGTATGGGTTTGGCATCTGTCAAGGAGTTAAGGGCTTTTTGTAAGGGTTCTGTCAGTATGTCTATAAAAGTTTTGTAATAAATGGATGTAAATCCATCTGGTCCTGGGCTCTTTCCTGGTTTTAGGGCTTTTATGGCTTGTTGTATTTCTGTTTGGGTGATTTGTTCTTCTAGCTGGGTCACGTCTTCCTAGTCTAGTTGGGGTAGCCCACTCTGTGTTAGGTAGTCCTGTATTGCCTGTGTTCTGTCTCCTGTAATTCCTAATGGTCTGTGTTGAGCCGGTAGGTTATATAGCCTTGAGTAAAACCTGTGCAAGTGTTTCGCTATGTCTTCTGTTTTTACATCCAGGGATCCGTCTGCGCCTCTGATTCCCATTATATGTTTACAGGTCTTGCAAAGCCCTGGCCAATAGTTTGCCTGACTTATCTCCAGCTTCATAATATATTTTTCTCTTAAAGAACAGGAGGCGTTTTGTTTTAATATCTAGGATTTGTTGTAGGTTTTTCCTTGCTTCTAATGCCGCGTACACGCGGTCGGAATTCTTGTCGGAAAAAGCTCTGATGGTTTTCCCGTCGGAATTCCGACGGAATTTCGCTCAAACTGTCTTGCCTACACACGGTCACACCAAATTCCGACGGTCTGTAACACCGCGGCATACAACGCGTTCGACAGCACTATAGAAGGGAAGTTTAATGCTTCCGAGCATGCGTCGAATTGTTTCCGAGCATGCGTCGGAATTTTACGCGTCGGAATTGCATACACAGGATCGGAAAATCTGATAGAAAGGTTTTCCGTCTGAAAAATTGAGAACAGGTTCTCAATCCAAAGTCCGTCAGAAATTCCGACAGAAAAAGACCGGCATACACACGGTCGGAAAATCTGTTGAAAAGCTCCCATCGGACTGTTTCCATCGGAAATTCCGACCGTGTGTACGCCGCATTAGAGAGCTATAGCTGAGGATTCCGACAGGGATTGTTTGTGTTTTGTCTCTAGTTGAGTGATCAGTTTTGTCAGTCTGTTAGTTTTAGCCTCCTGTAGTCTTTTGCGTTGTGCCCCCATGTGCACCAGATCCCCTCTGATTGCACATTTATGGGCTCCACAGATCATAAGGGGATCTGCTCCTGGGGTCTCATTGGGATGGAAAAATTCCTTGAGTATAGTTGTGATTTTGGGCAGTAGTTCAATGTCCGTTAGGAGTGAAGCATTTAGTCTCCAGGAGGCTGTTTTAGTTACGGGTGTGTTCCCCACTATGATCTGGCATATGGGTGCATGGTCTGAGATGGATTGAATTCCAATCTTAGCCTCTGTTACTCTTGTTAGATCCCTCTGAGATATGAATATGTGATCTATACGGCAATATCGGTTGTGTGGAATAGAATGATGGGTATAGTCTTTGTCAGTTGGATGGAGGGATCACCTTGTGTCAATTAAGTGTAAAGAGTGTAGTAATAATTCGATTTTTTTGGAGTATCTTATAGGTGATGCAAGTCTTTCCTGTTGAGGTGTCCAATAAGGGGTTACGTGGGATATTGAAATCTCCGCCTAGTATTAAGCATTCAGATGTAAAGCCTGTTAGCGCACGGATCATTTTCTGACAAAAGTTTACATGTGCTGAGTTGGGGAAATATATTTTTGCAAGAGTAATGGGGGAGCCTGCGTATGTGCCTTTCAGAAAGACGTTTCTTCCTTCTGGATCTACTAGTTTGTCGGTTAAATTGAAAGGTGCTCGCTCACCGACAAGACACAAACCTCATGCAAGATCGTCTCTCTCCTACCAACCTCTCCTCTTCCTTTAATGTCACTACAGACACTGCTTTCACCGATTCCACGACCTCAGAGTCTATCCCCAAGATTCGTCTTTAACAAGAACTTGGTGCTCACCCCGGCCCCCCCCCCCCCTCCCCCACCTCATTCTTTTTTTTTCCTATTCTCTCCCCCATCCCCCTCCCCACACTTCCTGGATCATTTATTGGTGTTCCCCTGGTAAACGTAAGAACTCTTCACCCTAGATCCATCCAGCTACCCCCCTTCTTTTTGATGAGAACCTTACTACTTCCTATCTCTTACGAGTTTCTTTGTTAATGGTATGTACTAGGATATTTTCTACATAACTGCTTTTCCCTGTACAAAAATACTGATACTGATTAATTTTTTACTCTGTATGTAACATCTTTCAATAAAATCGAATTAAAAAAAAAAAATTGAAAGGTTCGTCTTTGCTGATCAAAATTGAGACCCCCTTTGATTTGGCTTCATTGTTAGTGGAGTGTATAGCCTCTGTAAAATGTGGACTGGTCAGTTTCGGTATGTGGTTGGTTTGGAAATGTGTCTCCTGCAAGAAGGCAAAATGAGGCCTACCTTTCTTATGTTCCCTTAACAGCATGGATCTTTTTTCTGGTATGTTCAGCCCCCTTACATTATGCGAGATGATAGTGGGGCTACGGCCCAAGGATGAGTAAGCCATATGGAAAACCCACGTGCACGGTTTGTCTTGGTATACCTGCAAATAAAACTTAAGTTTATCAGGAATCGGTGTATAATAATACAATGGTATGTAGGATGAGGAGGGGGGTATAGGAAAGAGATAGGGGGGAGTTGAAAGGTAGTAGACAAAGATAAAGAGTAGAGAGCAATATCTGTACACTTCAGAGCGTTCTGCTGCTCCAAAGTAAATAAATAGTGGATCTGGGGACAAAATTGTTCCACCAGTTTCACTTTGTGAGAACATGGTAGGGCTGCTCTATAGCAACTGAAGTAAAGGTTATCACCGATACAGCTCCACCAGCTGGTATCCAGTTGCCGATGGAACTATGCAGAAGCAACGACCTAGTTTCAAAAAAAAGATATAAAGCACAGCCAGAGAAAAAAAGGGAGAGAAACCCGGCCTGTGAAAATTTTAAAGGTCCAACCATAATACAATATATGCATCATGGTTAGGGTGCAGACAAAGAAACCCTGCAAAAATAAACATTAAACTTTAACTATAGCCATTTTCATGTTAACTCTTTAGCAAGTGGGGATTACTGGTAGTTAGTGTCTATAAAACATCTGTTGAAATTAGTGACCCTGAGACCTATCTGAGCCACACGTTTCATAGGTACATAGTCTTGTAGTGATTTATTTTGGTCTGTATACACAGTTCCAAGGGGTTTCCCAAAGGGAAGGAGAGAAAACCTAGAAGTCTTTGTCTGTCCCCTGTAAGTAGTGTTATCTCAGATCTGGTCAGTGGCGGCCCGTCAATAGGGGACGCAGGGGCGCTGCCCCCCCCCCCTCCCCCAAAGCTACTTATTAAAAAAAAATGCCAGGACTGGAGGGGGCAGAAGGGGCTATTATCACTGTGTCCTGAGTGACTTTACAACAGCAACTTTACAACTTTACCCTTTAAGTGGGTGTGTTAAGGGCACCAAGCTCAGGGATGCTATTGGAGGCATGACTTGTGTGTAAACACGTGATTGGGGCTAAGAAGCTCTATTGGTGTACTTTAGAGTGTGCTTGGGGCTATAAGGTCTGCACCCCGAAAACTCCACCTCTGGCATTAGGTTTCCAGTAGTTGGAATTGATTGGGTCCGTAGGGTGGAGCTTTAATTGGACCTGCGGCGTCATTGGCTCACAGGCTGCCTGTCTCCTTCAGCAAGTGAGGGGGAAATCACCAGCAGAAGAAGAACAGCTTAGGGCAGACAGGGAGCAATAGGTCTGTGCAGAGGCAGCTGTCCATTCATCTCCCTGTGACACAGACACACAGAGGGATCACGCAAAAATCTCCAGGTACAGTACATGCCAGGACTGGAGGGGGCAGAAGTGGCTATTTTCACTGTGTCCTGAGTGACTTTACAGCAGCAACTTTACAACTTTACCTACAGTACCCTCTCTCTGTGTAATCCACGTCTGTACACCTTCCCTATCACACCAATCCCCCTCCCCTTCACTATCTTCTGTTTGCATAGATGTTCACTGCTCTCATACTGCAGCCTCCAGTCTCAGATCTGACTATTCCAATCACTGACTGACACCCTTTCCTTCCCAGATTACTTTTTATCTCTTCCAAACTGTTGAGTAGATCAGTACATTCTCTGCACTCATTTAAGGTGGCAGTAGGAATGAAATTAAAAAGGAATCATCTACACCTTAAATGAGTGTAGAGAATGTACTGATCTGTTCAACAGTTTGGAAGAGATAAAAAGTAATCTGGGATGGAGAGGGTGTCAGTCAGTGATTGGACCCCTAAAGAGGAATGCCCAGATCTGAGACCACACTTGTAAAGAAGAACTCAGCACAGGGATGGTGGGAACCCCTCATAATGGGCACAGCAGGTGTACAGACCTGGGAAACTCAGCACAGGGATGGAGGGAACCCCTCATAATGGGCACAGCATGTGTACAGACCTGTGAACTCAGCACAGGGATTGTGGGAACCCCTCATAATGGGCACAGCATGTGTACAGGCCTGGGAACTCAGCACAGGGATGGTGGGAACCCCTCATAATGGGCACAGCGGGTTTACAGACCTGGGAACTCAGCACAGGGATGGTGGGAACCCCTCATAATGGGCACAGCAGGTGTACAGACCCGGAAACTCAGCACAGGGATGGTGGGAACTCCTCATAATAGGCAAATCAGCTTACAGACCCGGGAACTCAGTAACAGGAATGGTGGGAACCCCCATAATGGGCACAGCAGGTGTACAGACCCAGGAACTCAGCACAGGGATGGTGGGAACCCCTCATAATAGGCTCATCAGCTTACAGACCCGGGAACTCATTACAGGGATGGTGGTAACCCCCATAATGGTCACAGCGGGTGTTCACTCAGCCCCGGGAACTTGTCACAGGGATGGTGGGAACCCCTCATAATGGGGAAACTTGGCACATGGATGGTGGGAACCCCTCATAATGGGCACAGTAGGTGTACAGACCTGGGACCTCAACACAGAGATGGTGGGAACCCCTCATAATGGGCACAGTGGGTGTACAGACCCGGGAATTTGGCACAGGGATGGTGGGAACCCCTCATAATGGACACAGTGAGGCTGCAATTGATGGCCACAGTTTTACCTAGCAGTAATGATACTTAATCACCTGATAAATGGCTATTTACAGCCCTGCATTACTAAAAGTTTACTTTTTCAGGTATCCCCTAACAACAACCCCCAAACGATAATTAAGGAGGCGGGTAAAAATCCCTTCTCAGTTTAATTGGTCTGTAATAAAGGCAGCATACGTTTGTCATGTTTGGTGGCAAGTTCAGATGTAGTTCCAGTATCACATCCCTCAGTACTAGGTCTGAATTTGTCCTGTAGAATGTTGAACGAATGTTTACCAAGCCTGTAATTCACCCTGGTCTTCTTCTGGAGCCCTGGAGGTGGATTGTCTTGATTTGGGGATCAACCATGTGATCAAGGGGCTCGGTTATGTTTCATTTTTGTGGATAGTCTGGAGATGAAAATGGAAATCTCTGTGGCCCTCCTTCAGATCTTTGGAGAAGGAATTCCTGGTACCACTCTGGGAGTGTGACAAGCTCCATGTGCAGGGAATCAAAGAAGTCTGTCAGATCCATAGGAGTACGTAGCACGCGTTGTTTGCCTGCATGTATCACAGTAAGGGCAAAGGGAAAGCACCATGTGTATTTGAAATAATTTGCCCTTAATTTATCAAGTAGGGGCCGCAGGGCTCTGCGGTTCTTCAGTGTTATCTGTGATAGATCATGGAACAGCATGATTGTCTCGCCATTGAACACTATGCTGTCATTTCTCCTGGCTTTATTCATATAGGCTTCTTTAAGCGGGAAGTTTTGTAGGCAGCAGATTATATCTGTGGGAGGTACGGTGTCTGGGCCTTTAGGTCTGAGGGCTCTATGAGCTCGCACCAAGTCAATTGCTGTGTCCTCTTGCCTTTCTAGGATTAGCTATTAAAGACTCTCTGCAGTGCTGGTATTATTTGTGCTGTATCGACTGATTCAGGGATTCCTCTCACCCTAATATTGCTCCTTCTGCCCCTGTTATCCAGGTCCTCGAGATGTCTATTCATCTCTATTAGGTGAGAGGACTGAGTCAGTGTCACGTTTTCTAGCCTGTTTAGTCTTTTGTCCCTTTGTTTCCCTGTCCTTTCTACAGCAGCAAATTTTTCGGTCAGGACAAGTAAGTTGGATTTGAGGTCTGTTATTGCAGCTGAAAAAGTGGATTTTATATTTGCTGCGAAGCCTGACATGTCCGCATAGGTTAGGGGTTGGTTCGATTGTGTATAGCCCCTACCTGAGTCTCCTGCTGTGGATAGTGAATCCTCACTGGAGTCTTCCTCCTCCCTCTGGGTCCGCGCCATTTTGTTCCCTGCCATGCTGCCTCTGGATATCACCTGATTTTTAAAGAGATCGGTGATATTCCTGGCAGATGTGATCGTGGTGCTGCGTTTGGGTCGAATCTGTGGGGTCTGGAGAAGCTTTCTGCTCACAGCTGGATCGCTGGAAGCGGGGTTTCAAGCTGCAGGCCGGGTTCTCTCACGGAGCTCTGCTAGTGTGCATCCGTCGCCATCAAGCGCCAAGCCACGCCCCCCAGGTCTGTGAAATTTTAAAAGAAATTGGTATACTACATTATGTATCTTGTAATGACCACCTGCACTTTATTGTAAATGAAAGTAATAGTAAACTCAAAAGCAAACATTTATTTTATATCAGCTTATCAATTCTTAGATGTGATGGCCGCATTCTTTTTATTTTTTTCTTGGCTTTCTTTCAGTTATGTTCACCTAGTGATCCTGGCAGTAAATCTGTTTTCTGTAACTGATTATAAAGTATTAGTTGGAGTTCAGCTTCAATGTGTTATGCCGCATACACACAGTCAGAATTATAGTCGGAAAAAGCTCTGATGGTTTTCCCGTTGGAATTCCGACGGAATTTCGCTCAAACTGTCTTGCCTACACACGGTCACACCAAATTCCGATGGTCAATAACACCACGACATACAACACGTTTGACGGCACTATAAAAGGAAAATGTAATGCTATTGAGCATGCGTCAAATTGTTTTCGAGCATGCGTCGGAATTTTGCGTGTCAGAATTGCATACACACGTTTGGAAAATTCGATAGAAAGGCTTTCCGTCAGAAAAATTAAGAACAGGCTCTCAATCCAAAGTCCGTCGGAAATGCTGACAGAAAAAGACCGATGGGCATACACACGGTCGGAAAATCCTATGAAAAGCTCCCATCGGACTGTTTCCATCGGAAATTCCGACCGTGTGTACGCGGCATTAGTGTATTTAAATCTACTAATGTAAGGTCGGACCTTCACGACAGAAAAAGTCCGATGGGAGCTTTTCATCGTATATTCCGACCGTGTGTAGGCCTCATCGGACTTTTTCCGTCAAAAATTCAGACGGACCTAGATAGAGAACATGTTCTATATTTTTCAGACGGAAACAATTTCTATCTGGAAAACTGCTCGTCTGTATGCTGTTCCGACGTTCCAAAAATGGTGCAGGCTCTGAAGCAAGTATGAGACGTTGTACGCCTTGTCCCGTCGTACGTGTTGTACGTGACCGCGTTCTTGGCGTTGACGTTCTTGTCGGAATTTGGTGTGACCGCGTGTATGCAAGACAGCTTGAGCGGAATTCCGTCTGCAAAACCGGTCGCCATGTTCCCCATGTGCTCCTTCATCCAGAGGGTGGGGGGCAAAGTAATACAGGAGGTGTGTTACTGGTCAGATCACCAGGTGAAAACAAAGGGGGGAGGAGCTTAAAAAAAAAAAGAAAACAAATGCAGCCACCACATTTAATGATTGGGAAGCTGCAATATATACATTTTGGGGGGGGGTTCAATACTACTGTAAAATCATTTTACTAATCGTTGTCTTTTAAATATGACATCAAGCATTTGCCTGTGACCCATTACTTTGTCCTGCAGTATAGGATACCAAACAAAACAAATCCACATGGGCAAGCAGATAGGACTGGAAATGGATAGAAAAGACCGGAATGCAATGTACTGCAGGGAAATGGTAATGGAGGGCTTCACATGACTAAGTGTCAAGTGACACAATTTTACAGGCAGATAGGGGTGGTTTTTCAATAGTGGGAGTGGCCAGGCGGAGTAAGGGGAGCGGCCATATAAAGAGGAGGGGCGGAGCTGGGAGTCAGTGCGGGAAGAGACTGTGAGCGAGGAGGCAGTTTTTCCCACCCACCCTTCCCCTTTTGTTTTGGAGGTTGTCTATTGGATGTGTTAATGTTCTCATTGTCGTTGAAGGGATTTCGTCATGACAGCTGAAGGGGGGTTGGCGTGGGTTGTTTTGTTGGTCAGTGACGGCAGCAGTTATAGAGGTGGTAAGTGGGTGGGGGGCTCATCAATAGATGGCCCCTCCTGGTACATCAAACGTTGTTGATGTTTAATGGTATTGTGCACTGCGGGAAAGTTGGTTATCGGGTGGTACAGAGAGAGACCCATGGGTCTGTATATCCCGCAGTGCCCCCTGGTGTTTGATATCGATTGATATCATGTTGATGGTTACAGCACTTAGCGCCGTCACTGACCAATAAAAAGTGGGTTTAACCTGTTTGTTTTTATGTGTGTTTTTCAGTTTCAGAAGGGGTCTGAAAGAGTTAATGTTATTGTATTATTTATGGTTATTTATGTTTTATTTATAAATAAGAAAAAGTGGAGTTTCTTATTTTTGGTTATTTAATAAAATAGCTGTTATGGCCATTTAACTCCAAGAAATGGCGTGGTCTCTTATTTATTAAAAGGTAATTTATATGGAGTTTTATGGTTTCAGCTAATGGGTCATATCTTGGCTACACTGGTCAGGATATAATAACCCATAATTATTGTTTTTTAGAACATTTAGTAAGGATTACTAATTTGATAGCTGCACTTTGCCTTGCCCTGTTCAGTAGACACAATAATTGTTTAATTTGTCATTATTGCAGTGTTAGGTAAACGGAACATCATAATTATCGCTGGTCTGACGAACAACAGGAATGCAGAGAAGGAAGAAATAGAAGAATGGAAAAAAGATAATTTCCCTGATTTTGACCTGTTCACCGTGACACAGCAAGAAATGGACACAATCAGCAACAAACCAACTAACAAATCAGCATGGACAAGACTGGATGAAAAAATAAAAGATATTCGCCCAGGTACATGTAGAAAAATATATCGCTATAGTTTGTGTTCAGAGTACTAGGAATGCCGTTTTCAGGGCCTTCCCTTCAAGGGACAATCATTTTTTTAGGATTACAAAAGTTGTAAAATACAGTAAATGTTTTATCACGTTTTCATTATCTTTATTTCAATACTAACTACAGAGTGTATCTACTCTCTCTTATTATTAGATAACTCAGGGTATGAAATGACTAACAACATCAATTTAAATCATAATTCTTATAGCGGAGGTCCACTCTAAAAAAAAAAAAAAAAGAAAAAAAATACATAAAAACGCTCCTTTAACCACTTCAGCCCCGGACCAATTTGCAGCCACGGACCAGGCCCCTTTTTGCGATTCGGCACTGCGTCGCTTTAACTGACAATTGCGCGGTCGTGCGGCGTGGCTCCCAAACAAAATTGGCGTCCTTTTTTTCCCACAAATGGAGCTTTCTTTTGGTGGTATTTGATCACCCCTGCGGTTTTTATTTTTTGCGCTATAAACAAAAATAGAGCGACAATTTTGAAAACAATGCAATATTTTTTGCTTTTTGCTATAATAAATATCCCCAAAAAATATATATAAAAAAATTTTTTTTCCTCAGTCTCGGCCGATACGTATTCTTCTACATATTTTTGGAAAAAAAAATCGCAATTACCGGTTATTGATTGGTTTGCGCAAAAGTTATAGCGTTTACAAAATAGGGGATAGTTTTATAGCATTTTTATTAATATTATTTTTTTTACTAGTAATGGCGGCGAGCTGCGATTTTTATTGTGACTGCGACATTATGGTGGACACATCGGACATTTTTGACACATTTTTGGGACCATTGTCATTTATACAGCAATCAATGCTATTTAAATGCATTGATTCCTGTATAAATGACACTGGTAGTGAAAGAGTTCACCACTAGGGGCGGGGAGGGGTTATGGTCTGTGACGTGTGTGTGTGTTTTTTTTACATTAGGGGGCGTGGCTTGGCGTCTGATGTCACTGATCGGCTTTCCCGATGACCGGGAACAGACGATCAATGACAGGTAGAGTAGGAAGCGCGGGGAGAGGTTTGTTTACACAGACCTCTCCCCGTTCTTTAGCTCTGTGACCCGATCGCGGGACACCAGCGGCGATCAGGTCCGCTGGTCCCGCAGCCGGGGTCACGGAGCTCCCGACCGGGCGTGCGCACGACCCACAGGCAGGCAATTAAAGGGCCACGTACAGGTACGTGATTTTGCCTGCCCGTGCCATTCTGCCGCAGTATATCTGCGTGAGGCGGTCGGGAAGCGGTTAAATACATTAAAAAACATTTGAAAAAAAAAAAATATGTTACTTACCAAAATTGCCTGTTGCTAGGCAGATTGTCCTAATCTGCCACTTCCTACACCGGGGCGATCTTCAGTCTTCTCCTCCTCGCGTTGATTTCTGGGAAATTTGGGCGCGGTGTCTTCTGGGGCCTGCGTGTGCCACAGAAGACAGCCGCCCATTCAGAAATCGCCGGGGGACTCACGCATGCGGAGTAGGAAACGGGCAGTGAGGCTGCAAGGCTCTGCTGCCTGTTACCCTTATGCCCCGTACACACGGTCGGAAATCCGTCGGATTTTTTCTGACGGATTTTGTCCGACACTGGTGTTGCATACACATGGTCGGAAAAAGTTGTCGGAAAATCCGATCATCCTGAACGTGGTGACGTTTGTTGCCTACGACGGGACTACGTAGAGGCTAGTAGCCAATAGCTTTGGTCTTGTAATGTGATCTGAGCATGCGTGGCACTTTGTCCGTCAGAATTCGCTACACACGATCGGAAAAAGTCAGATAGGACTTTGTTGTCTGAAAATTTGAAAGCAGGAGATAAAGCTTTGTCCGTCGGAAAAGCCGACGGAAAAAGTCCGATGGAGCCCACACACGGTCAGAATTTCCGACAACATTGTCCGATAGGACATTTATTTTCCGTTGGAAAATCCGACCGTGTGTATGGGGCAATAGTGAGGATGGCGGCGCCAGCACACGATACGAGGGACAGATCGGCCTCGGGGAGGCCGACATCACGGGCTCCCTGGACAGGTAAGGGTCCTTATTAAAAGTCAGCAGCTACAGTGTTTGTAGCTGCTGACTTTTAAAGCGGTTCGGCACCCATTTCATTTAGTAAATCTCTTTGCCTTCCAAATCAGGCAAAGAGTACTAAATGAAATGTGTTTTTTTTTTTTTTTTTACTTACCTTGTAATTGATGTGGCCAAACCAGCCACCCAACAAGAGCCAGCAACAAGTCAAAGATACTGCCACCAAGCACGCAACAGACCCAACAGAGCAGAGTCCACCAATGGCGGATATCCAACACCCCCCCAAGCTAGCATGCTGGGCCAAGATCTGACCAATCCAAAGACACTCCAAACAACCAACCCCCACCCCACCTCAAGCACCCCAAGAACCCCAACAAGCCAACAGCACAAGACTGCCTGTTCCTCACAACCCACACACATGGGGTTTACAAGAGCAAGCATCCCCGACCCCAACTCACATAACCAAGCCCCCCCCCACAGGCAAGATGGACCCCAGCCAAGCACAAGAAGAAGAAGAAGAATTTTAGCAAGCAGACACAACCCAACCAAGACCAACCCCCCAACACCCCATGCAACAACCCAAAAAGACCATGATACGGAGGAAAACCGGCGGGCGATCGACCCCAAGCACCCCCCCAAACCAAGACCCCCCCCAACAACACCCCAACCCAAACCAACACAACAAGGCCACATTTTTTTTTTTTACTTACCTTGTAATTGATGACTTCCTGTCTTCTGTCTCTTCGGGGGTGGGCGGGGTCTGTGCGGGGATCCTCGTCACGCCGCACTGTCTCCTGGGATCTGGTGTCATTGATCCCAGGAGTCAGTGCGGGCATCTTCCGAAATCTCGCGAGATTTCGGCCACATCTTCCGAAATCTCGCGAGATTTCCGACACATCTTCCGAGATCTCGTGAGATGTCGGCAGATGTGCCGTTACTGCGCACGCGCGAGTAATGGCGGTGCATGCTGGGCCATCTAAAGTGCCTGTGGGGTTTCACATGCCCACAGGCAAGATAGACCCCAGCAGACAAGAAGAAGATGAAGAATTTTATCGGAGGAAAACCGGCGGCGATCGAGATGGAAGATGGAACAGGTAAGTCCCCCAATTGAGCTATATGCCCTTGGCATATAGCCCAAAAAAAAAAAAAAAAACGAGTGCAGAACCGCTTTAAAAAAAAATTATTTATGGCTGGAACACCCCTTTAATGTATGCAAAACTGTCAAAGAATATTCATGCAAACAATATAGAGAATTCATATTAAATATACATATATACAGTATGTACCGTATTTATCGGCTTATAACACGCACCTTTTCCCCTGAAAATTGGGTGCCAATAATGTGTGCGTGTTATAAACCGATATTTGCATTGGGCTGGAAATTGGCCTGGGCAGGGAGGGGGGTAGAAGTGTCCAGTAGGCAAGTGGATAATATAAGAAAATGTTATTACCTTTGAAGGTTAATATAAGGAAAGTTCCACTGGTTATATACAAAGGATCTTGTGATATGAGATTGTGTAGGTATATGTGTATATTACACTTTGTCCGTTGTGTTTTATGCAACCTTTTTCTATTTTTGCAGAGGGAAGGTTTGGAAAGTTTCCAACATTGGTAAGAAATCAATAAATTAATAATTTGTCACTGACAATAGTCTTACAAATCATAAAGTGTTATGTGTATCGCACCCCCTTAACAGCTGCAGATGAACCAGATCCACACTCCTGCACAGCCAGGCACACTGAATCTTCACAGGGACTCCAGAGCCAGAGAACAGTCCGTGCCATTGTTTTTGTTGTTTTGTTAAGGGTAATAACTTGGATCGGGATTGGAGGCTATGGGATACCCACTTAAAGAGGAAGTAAACTGTGATATTTTTTTTTTCTTCCCTAGAAAGTAAAGGCATAATGTGCTAGTATGCATTGCATACTAGCACATTATGTGACACTTACCTGCAATCAAAGCCATCTTCGCCCATCTTCCTTCCAGGGCCACGGACACGGCGTGTGTGACTGGCCTGGAGCCGCATGACGTCACTCCAGCGCACGCGTGCGGGAGCCACCGGTCATGGCATAGGCTTCTGAAGAGACGGCACGGGCGGCCATTCCTTCAGTGCACACGGCGCAAGTTTAGGAGATATTTACAGTACCTATAGGTAAGCCTTAATATAGGATCACCTATAGGTACAAATAATACAGGGAGGTTTACAACCTCTTTAACTTCAGCGACAAACTTCCTATATACAGTCTCTATATACAAAGCTCCTCTTCTTCCTCCAACACACAATGATGCCCCGTACACACGATCGGAAAATGTGCCAGCAAAAGACAGATGAGAGCTTTTGGTCGGAAAATGCAACCGTGTGTATGCTCCATCTGACTTTTTTTGAGTGTAGGTTCTCTATTTTTCGGTCGGAAAAAGGTCCTATGCGAAAATGCGTTAGTCTGTATACAATTCGCAAAATTGCGCATGCTCGGAAACAATTCGACGCATGCTCGGAAACATTGAACTTCATTTTCTCGGCTCCTCTTGGCGTTGTACATCAACGCGTTCTTGGCGGTCTTGAAAGTTCAGAGAACTTTTGTGTGACCGTGTGTATGCAAGTCAAGCTTGAGCGGAATTCCGTTGGAAAAACCATCCAAGATTTTTCCGACGGAAAGGTCACCACCCCCCAGACTAGGGGGCACCCCTCAAGGGCCACCGACAGCCGCCACCACACTAATGCCGCCTACACACGGTTGTAATTCTTGTCGGAAAAAGCTCCGATGGTTTTCCTGTTGGAATTCCGACGGAATTTCGCTCAAACTGTCTTGCCTACACACGGTCACACCAAATTCTGACGGTCAGTAACACCACGTCATAAAACACGATCGACGGCACTATAGAAGGGAAGTTTAATGTTTCCGAGCATGTGTCGAAATTTTGCGTGTCGGAATTGCATACACACGATTGGAAAATCCGATAAACAGGTTCTCAATCCAAAGTCCGTTGGAAATTCCGACAGAAAAAGACCGATGGGCGTACACACGGTCGGAAAATCCGTTGAAGAGCTCCCATCGGACTGTTTCCATCAGAAATTCCGACCGTGTGTACGCCGCATAAGTTTCCATCTTCCACCTACAAAAACATATTTGGGAAGCACTCACCAATGCGTTTAAATTCAAGATGGTGCTGCCATAAGACCAACAAACAATAGCGAACATATTACAGCGCACACATTCAAGAATGACGTTTCCTGCAGGGCTAGTTAAAAACACCTGAACATATTCAAAAAATATGGGGGTTTGGTCACACTATATGGTTATATAGTGCTAAGCCCACTTACTGCGACAAAGTACCCCGAATTAGTGGGTCCTACCCTAGTAATAGAATGAAAGGTCCTGCGTCTCAACCATGGGAGCCAAACTCCTCTATGTGGGAGAACTGAAAGGATACCTCCTATACACTGGTGGCCACTAAATAAGAGGTAATGAAGAGGGGGAGGGGTGCTCTCAACCCCATCCACAGTCATCCTCATCCATTTTCACAATGCAACTCAATCATCTTCATCTGCACCCAGCATCTACTCCATCCCTCCAGTCTCCACAACGCATGTATCCCCACCCACATCGAGCACCATCCATCCCTCCAGTCTCCACAACGCATGCATCCCCACCCACATCGAGCACCATCCATCCCTCCAGTCTCCACAACGCACACATCCCCACCCATGCTGAGCACCATCCATCCCTCCAGTCTCCACAACGCACGCATCACCACCCAGGCCAAGCACCATCCATCCCTCTAGTCTCCACAACGCACGCATCACCACCCAGGCCAAGCACCATCCATCCCTCTAGTCTCCACAACACATGCATCCCCACCCACGCTGAGCACCATCCATCCCTCTAGTCTCCACAACGCACGCATCCCCACCCACGCTGAGCACCATCCATCCCTCTAGTCTCCACAACGCACGCATCCCCACCCACGCTGAGCACCATCCATCCCTCCAGTCTCCACAACGCACGCATCACCACCCAGGCCAAGCACCGTCCATTCCTCTAGTCTCCACAATGCACGCATCCCCACCCACGCTGAGCACCATCCATCCTTCCAGCCTCCACCACGCACGCATCCCCACCCACGCTGAGCACCATCCATCCCTCCAGCCTCCACCACGCACGCATCCCCACCCACGCTGAGCACCATCCATCCCTCCAGTCTCCACAACGCACGCATCACCACCCAGGCCAAGCACCGTCCATCCCTCCAGTCTCCACAATGCACGCATCCCCACCCACGCTGAGCACCATCCATCCCTCCAGCCTCCACCACGCACGCAACCCCACCCACGCTGAGCACCATCCATCCCTCCAGCCTCCACCACGCACGCATCCCCACCCACGCTGAGCACGATCCATCCCTCCAGTCTCCACAACGCACGCATCCCCACTCACGTCGAGCACCATGCATCCCTCCAGTCTCCACAACACACACATCCCCACTCACCCTGAGCACCATACATCCCTCCAGTCTCCACAACGCACGCATCCCCACCCACGCCGAGCACCATCCATCCCTCCAGTCTCCACAACACACACATCCCCACTCACCCTGAGCACCATGCATCCCTCCAGTCTCCACGACGCACGCATCCCCACCCACGCTGAGCACCATCCATCCCTCCAGTCTCCACAACACACGCATCCACCACTCACGCCGAGCACTATGCATCCTCCAGTCTCCACAACGCACACATCACCACCCACATCGAGCACCATCCATCCATCCAGTCTCCACAACACATGCATCCCCACTCACACCGAGCACCATGCATCCTCCAGTCTCCACAACGCACGCATCACCACCCACGCCGAGCACCATCCATCCCTCCAGTCTCCACAACACACGCATCCCCATTTACGCCGAGCACCATCCATCCCTCCAGTCTCCACAACACATGCATCCCCACCCACGCCGAGCACCATGCATCCTCCAGTCTCCACAATGCAAGCATCACCACCCACGCCGAGCACCATCCATCCCTCCAGTCTCCACAACACTCGCATCCCCACCCACGCCGAGCACCATCCATCCCTCCAGTCTCCACAATGCACGCATCCCCACCCAGGCTGAGCACCATCCCTCCAGTCTCCACAACGCACGCATCCCCACCCACGCTGAGCACCATCCATGCCTTCAGTCTCCACAACGCACGCATCGCCACCCACGCTGAGCACCATCCATCCCTCCAGTCTCCACAAGGCACGCATCCCCACCCATGAAGCTGGCTGCTCGGTAAGTGCCTGGGAGCTGAGATGTATGGACACTAGTTGAATCCGCATTTCCTACGGTATCGCCGAAATGACTGAAAGATACAGGTACCATAGGAAAAGTTCCTAACCCATCCTTCGGTTACAACATAGTCTGTGGCAGAGACTTTTACATTGTTCACCTGAAGTTTCACAACCTAGTCTGTGGCAGAGACTTTGCTAAATCTGAATCACTTGTTGGCTGCTAGAAATACAGATAAGGGTTTATACAACAGTGAAGAGTCCAGTTGTGAGTGGCTACTCCCTGGATCATCTAAAGAGACATTCATTTGATGTCAGCAGTTCTGAAGTGCCTGAGCTTTATCACCCATGCCCTCTTTTCCCAACTGAGAGACTGTGTTGTGTTTTAAACATTTTTTGCAAATAAAAATCCTCAAAAGGACTTTGCGTGTCAGTCTCAGCAATTGCTGGGTACTAACCCTGGGAACCCCTAGACAACGAACGAAGAGCTACAAGGAGGAGGTAATCGGTAAGCCCAGAAATCCATAGCCGCCTTGCACAGGGTTATTGGGGCTACACAGTATAGCTGTGCACAGGAGAAGGGAGCTGGACATGGGGATGGGGGGGGGGGGGGTTGGGTGGCGAGGTGCAGTGCACATATACAGTATAGCTGTGCACAGGAGAAGGGAGCAAAGTAGGACTTCCAGGTTCAATGATAGGCTTTGCAAGAATGAGACTTCGTAACCTTTAAGTGGTACAGATGACAGACTTTGATAGCCCTCTTCCTTTAGGACCATGGCTTAAACAGCTACAGTCTAAAGCCCCATACACACGGTCGGATTTTCCGATGGATTCTGTCCTATCGGACAATGTTGTGTGTAGGCACCATCGGACAGTTTCCATCGGATTGTCCGACGGACAAAGTTCTATCTCCTGCTGGATAGATTTTTCGACAACAAAGTCCGATCACACCAATTCCGATCGTGTGTAGCGAATTCCGACGGACAAAGTGCTACGCATGCTCAGATCACATTACAAGACCAAAGCTATTGGCTACTAGCCTCTACGTAGTCCCGTCGTACGCAACAAACGTCACCACGTTCTGAATGATCGGATTTTCCGACAACTTTGTCCGACCGTGTGTACGCAAAACCAACATCGGACAAAGTACGACGGACATGATCCGAAGGACCTGGTCCTCGGATAATCCGAGCGTGTGTATGGGGCTTTAGAGGTAAGATGAAACACTGACCCTTAAAAAAAAAAAGAGGTTTGGGCATCCAAATCCACAGGGAGTGTACCAGGTCCTCCTGGGTTAATTTAGTGCAATGATAATCATCAGAATACCCTCTTTCTCAATCCTGTGAAATAGTCTAGAGAGAATGTGGAGATCCAAAAATGTATAATCAGGTGGAGACACTTGAGCGTCATTGCAAATGTCTAAGGCTCCCTAGACCTGGTGACAAACCTGTACAGTTTGCTGTCTAATTTGATGACTTAGAACGTTCACCTGCCAATTTTCCATGCAGGCACGCAATTGATTTGGATTGCTACGTTATAATCGACCATGCTAGGTAGAGTCTGACCCTGCAGGTCAGACATATGTGATGGTCCAACATCTGTTTGTCTCATGCTGCCAGAATGATGAGTTACAATGGTCTGCAATTAAATTGGCCATATGATACAGCCTCAAAGTGATGATGAGACCATGAATCCTCGTGCAGGAACAAACTAAGGATTTCCGCTGAGCCCAGACAAGCAGGTGTTAGAATGAAGGGACAAAAGCTTGTCCTTAGGCAGACACATCTGTGTCTCTAGAGACAAGTGCAGATACTCCAAATTTGTGAGACAAGTCTAGCAATGACTTCCTCAGATTGAGGATCCACTCAGTTTGTATGGTCTGGCAGATGTTGTCTGTCAGGGATAGAGGAGGCTGGTCCTATAGCAGAAGATCGTCTACATATCCCACAACATGAATCCCTCAAGCTCAAAACAGAGCCAAAACCATGGCAAGCACCTTGGTGAAAATGCAAGGGGTCATAGGCAGACCACATGGAGTCGCAAAATAATGGTAGTGCTGGTGACCCACAGCAAACCTCAGATTGTGTTTGTGTTGCGAAAAAAAATGTTCAGGTAGACATCCTTGAAGTCTATGGCAAACAGAATAGACTCTGGAATGAGGAAGGAAATGACTGGCCTGAAATTGTCCATGCAAAACTTTTGTACCCATGGAAACAAATTGAGAACTTTTTGGTCCAGAATGGAATTGATTTTCCCTCTTTGCTTTTGGGACTGTAAAGAGGTTTGAGTAGAAGTCCTGAAAACGGTCCATTGTAGGAACTTGGATGGCAGCTTAATGGGACAAAAGATGTTGCATGGCAGTCAGGAGGCCCAACCTTTTGAGACAGGGAATGTTTGAGTGCAAGAGAGAGCATGAAGCCAGGGAGGTGTAGAGCGCAAATCAACACCTTGTAGCCCTGGGAAATGACATGCTCAGGCCTTACAGGCACAGTAGTGTCTTGCCACACAGGAGTTTCTTGAGAGCCTTTTATCAGAATGGAACGAGCAAAGTAGCACCACCAATGGCACGCTCCACAAATACATTTCCAAGTGGTACAATGGCACCACTTTGTTACCATTCTTTGACAATCCTGGAGGAACAGCAGCAGTGTTGGTCATCTTACTTTAAAAAAGTAATTAGTTAAGTTACAAATTACTTCTCCCAAAAAGTAATTGCGTTAGTAACTCAGTTACTACATTGGGAAAGTAATTAGTTACTCAGCAAAGTAACTGTGACTTTTTTTTTTATATTCTATACGTGTAACTAAGGGGCGGGTCTAGTATTACTGTAACCAAGGGGCGCATTTATTATTATTGTTATATATCGTGTAACCAAGGGGCTGCTCTATTATTACTCTAACCAAGGGGCAGATCTGTTATAGCGTGTAAGCAAGGGGCGGGTCTATTATTATTATATCGTGTAAGGGGCGGGTCTATTATTATTATATTGTGTAAGGGGCGGGTCTATTATTATTATATGGTGTAAGGGGCGGATGGCTACAGAAGAGGGCGAATGTTAAATTAATGGGCAGAGCTCGATATATAACAATAATAATAAATGCGCCCCTTGGTTACAGTAATACTAGACCCGCCCCTTAGTTACACGATAGACGCCCCTTGCAGAGTAGCACGAGCATCGGGAGTGTACGGCATTACCTCGTACAATTACATGTTAACTGCGCCTGCGCGGTGTAGAGTTCACTCAGAGCTGTTTAGGTTCGGCAATTTTCGGAAGCTCCGTAGTCCTTCGTACTGCGCAAGTGCTGCACCTGCACAGTACAGGGGGTCCTTATCCGGCGGGGGAACTTTTTCTTCAGGACACCGGAATTACACTACTGCCATCTAGTAGCAGTAGATGTAATTGAGGTAACTAAGCCCAAGTAATGGGAACTGAGTTACCATGAGGGGAAAAGTAATCAGTTAGATTACTTATTACCCTCTAAAGTAACTGCGTTACGTAACTCCGTTTATTTTAACTCAGTTACTTACATCACTGAACAGCAGTAAGAGATTCCCAAGGGGAAAAAAAAAAAAAAACAAGGGCACCCTCAGACCCTAACTTAGCACTCGGTTGCAGGAATGAGAGATATTTAACCCCTTCCTGGTTGAGCACTCCACAGTGGGCATACCGCCTGTAGGGGTCTTCAGAGATTAAGCTACAGACCACAGCTTTGGACCTGTAGAGCACCCCGCAGACAACTGTATGCATTGCACTGTGCCAGAGGGTATTCCCATAGCAAGGATCCAATGCTATAGCAACATTACAAGCTGGCCCACGTCTTCACATGGGGTGAGGTCTTGGTACATTCCCCACAAGGCTCTGCCAAGGAATCAACTGATTCAGAAGCTGCAAAAAAGTAGCATTGGCTATGGTGCCGCCAAGTTCTGATAGAAGAGTCAGCATTGAAAAGATCTAGAGAAGAAAAAAAACTCCATAAAAGAGGGTAAGCATCTCTCAGTAGAGAGAAGAGGGCCATCACCTAAGGACACTAGCAAAAACCTGGAAGTGGGAGACGTGGGATGTAACAGCAGTTTTTTTTTTTTTGCCAGTGTCCAATCACCTGAAGGTAGCTGCATATAACCTAGTTGTAAGGATTTAAAGAAGCCTGTGTACTATACTGTACAACCCTCGGGTATACTGTACACAGCCCTGTCAGGCAGCAGAGCCATGTCAACCACTTTCTAGAGCAGTTAAGCAACACATGTAGTTCACCTTCTCGACCCCGGTCTTTGACTATACAGTGAAGGAGCAGCAACATATGATAAGTCATCCTTCTATTCACGTCGCTCTCTCCTCCTGCCAGCATATTACTGCAACTCGCCTAATTGTACCCAAGCAGTACCCTGGACTATATACATTTTGTACAACATCCTGTCTGCAAAAGATAGCACTTCTGACCAACAAACTTGAAACAACTGTATGCAGTTTTGAATACATGGATCTATAATGGTAAAAGAGGAATAAACACTTTATTTTGAGAAATTTGTGATAGCATGTATGTATGTGTATGTATGTGTGTGTATATATATATATATATATATAATATATATATATATTTAGACATGTGCAATTCGTTTTGTTTTTTTAGTTTTTCGTTTTTTTTCGTTATTTTCGTTCGTTCGCTTTCATACGAATGAACGAATCATTCGAATCGTACGAATCTGAATAATGAATCGTAACGAATCCGAAAAACGAAAATCCGAAAAAAACTAATTAGAAACAACGAATGTACTAATGAAGAAAATCCGAAAAACGAAAACGAACGAAAAAATTCGTATATTCGTAACAATTTTTTTTTGTTGAATTGGTAATTTTCCGTGTCCCTTACAATGGTGCTGCTAAACGTGCTTTCGAATGGATTGAACAAAAAAATTCGTACATTCGTAACTTTTTTTTTTGATTCGTAACTTTTTTTTTTTCGATTCGTAACTTTTTTTTTTCGATTCGTAACTTTTTTTTTTTTTTTTTCGATTTGTAATTTTCCGTGTCTCTATTGAACCAAAAAATTCGTACATTCGTAACTTTTTTTTCGATTCGTAACTTTTTTTTCCGATTCATAACTTTTTTTTCAATTCGTAACTTTTTTTTTTTTTTTTTCGATTTGTAATTTTCCGTGTCTCTATTGAACCCAAAAAATTCGTACATTCGTAACTTTTTTTTTTTCGATTCGTAACTTTTTTTTCAATTCGTAACTTTTTTTTTTTCGATTTGTAATTTGTAATTTTCCGTGTCTCTATTGAACAAAAAAATTCGTACATTCGTAACTTTTTTTTTTTCGATTCGTAACTTTTTTTTTTTCGATTCGTAAATTTTTTTTTTTCGATTCGTAAATTATTAAAATTTAATAATAGCATACACATTACATCAAATTATGAATTTTGCTCCGATTACGAATCTACGAATGTTACGAATGTACGACTTTTTTTTCGATTCATAAGTTTTTTTTTTTGAATGCGTCCGAAAATTAAAATAACGAAAAAACGAATCAACGAAAAAATAACTCTTACGAATGTACGAATACGAACACCGACGACTTACGAACGTACAAATCGTTACGAATCCAAACAACGACGACTTACGAATGTACGAATCGTTACGAATCGACGGAAACGAAAAAAACGAAACGAAAATAAACGCATTTTTTTCGGAAACGAAAAAAACGAAACGAAAATAAACGAATTTTTTTGTTGTGCACATGTCTAATATATATATATATATATATATATATATATATTATAGCTTGTGTTTTGGGAAGGCTCTACCAAACTTTGCACTGGTTTTTCGAGGCTTCCTTAACTTCAACCCATGCATTGTAAAAAAAAAAAAAATTTTTGGATGGATCAGAAGTATGCATTTTGTTATAATATTATTATTTTTATTATTCTTTATTTTTTATTTTTCTTGCAATTACTGTAATTGTGCATCTAAAAGGTGCTATTAATATTTAGCTGTGACATGCACTGTCCCCGATGTTAAATATTCATACGAAGGATATCAAATCCCATTTCTGCACGGGGGCCCTTTTGTTTACAGTCTGAACCACTAATCTGTGCCTTTTTGTTTTACATTTTAGCGTAAGTTTGACATTGGGATCTTCTCCAGATCGAGTGAGAGTGATTACTCCTGGTTGGTGGACCTGCTGAGATCAGCAGATTTCTGCGGTTGGGTTCAGAGCGTCACCCCGTGTTATATATCCAATAATGGATGCCAGAGGTTCAGAGATGATGTGTCTGGGCGCACATTTGGTGTTTTGTATCACACAAAGAACAGAGGGAGAATCAATGTGACCGATGTGACAGATTCTCTATATGATGAGGAGCTGCAATATCTTCATGATAAACTCGGTAAGTTTATATTCCTTGTGCCCAACCTACAGCCTGGGGACCACATGCAGCTCCTTGGTGCTTGTTGTATGGATAGGAACACAAAACAGACTGGATTGTGCAGATAAAAGCACCTTTTGACCACTTTGACCGCCAGAAAGTTTTAACCCCTTCATGACCAGGCCATATTTTGATAATCAGCACTGCGCTACTTTGATTGGTAATTGCGCAGACATGTGACGCTGTACCCAAATTCAATTTTTATATTTTTTTCACACAAATAGAGATTTCTTTTGGTGGTATTTGATCCATGATTGTATCCTTTTGATTCAAGTCGGATGGAAGAATGACGATGTTGCAGGGCAAAGTAGGATCGTGTCGTACGAGTGTGAACCCAGCCTTATGTACACATGATCGGAAATCGCCAGCAAAAGTCTGAAATTCTGACCGTGTGTACGGGGCATAAGTCCGTGTCAAAGTTATAGAGCCTACAAACTATGGTATCAATCAGGGGCCTCCAAAATTTCGAAACAAAGGACTGGTTTATTGTCCTTCAGACGTTACGAAGCCTGTGTCGTCCCCGCTGCAGGCCACGTCCATCTTCGCCCGTCTTCCTTCCAGGGCCACGGACACGGCATGTGTGACTGGCCCGGAGCCGCGGGACGTCACTCCTGCGCACGCGCGGGAGCCGCCGGTCATGGCATAGGCTTCTGAAGAAACGGCACGGGTGGCCATTCCTTCAGTGCACACGGCGCAAGTTTAGGAGATATTTACAGTACCTAAAGGTAAGCCTTAATATAGGATCACCTATAGGTACAAATAATACAGGGAGGTTCACAACCTCTTTAACGGCTTCAACACCGGGCCATTTTACACCCTTCCTTACCAGAGCACTTTTTGCGATTCGGCACTGCGTCGCTTTAACTGACAATTGCGCGGTCGTGCGACGCTACACCCAAACAAAATTGACGTCCTTTTTTTTCCACAAATAGAGCTTTCTTTTGGTGGTATTTGATCGCCCCTGCGGTTTTTATTTTTTGCGCTATAAACAAAAATAGAGCGATAATTTTGAAAAAAATGCAATATTTTTTGCTTTATGCTATAATAAATTTCCCCCAAAAATATATAAAAAAATATTTTTTTTTCCTCAGTTTAGGCCGATACGTATTCTTCTACATATTTTTGGTAAAAAAAATCGCAATAAGCGTATATTGATCGGTTTGCGCAAAAGTTATAGCGTCTACAAAATAGGGGATAGATTTATTGCATTTTTTTTTTTACTAGTAATGGCGGCGATCTGCGATTTTTTTTTTCGTGATTGCGGCGGACACTTCGGACACTTTTGACACATTTTTGGGACCATTCACATTTACACAGCGATCGTTGCTATAAAATTGCATTGATTACTGTGTAAATGTGACTGGCAGGGAAGGGGTTAACACTAGAGGGCGCTGGAGGGGTTAATGTATTCCCTATATGTGTGATTCTAACTGTGGGGGGAGGGGACTCAAGGGGAGGAGACCGATCATGTGTTCCTCCGTACTGGGATCACATGACCTCTCCGCTGACAGGACGTGTGTTTACACACACAGCTCCACGGTCCCGTTGTTTTAACGGGCACTCGCACCGGGTCGCCCAGGTGGCCGGGAATGGGAGGACGTCATATGACGCCCACCCAGGATGGTAGATCCACCTTGTGGGCGTCATTTGTCTATGGGCGGGTATTGAAGGGGTTAACTTCAGCAACAAACTTCAGGGACCACTTCTCTATATACAGTCTCTATATACAAAGCTCCTCTTCTTCCTCCAACACACACTAATGCCTCGTACACACGATCGGAAAATGCGCCAGCAAAAGACCGATGCAAGCTTTTGGTCAGAAAATGCGATCGTGTGTATGCTCCATCGGACTTTTGCTGGTGGAATTTCCGCCAGCAAAAGATTGAGAGCAGGTTCTCTATTTTTTCGGTCGGAAAAAGTTCCTATCCGAAAATGCGATCGTCTGTATGCAATTCCGACGCGCAAAATTCCTACGCATGCTCGGAAGCATTGAACTTAATTTTCTCGGCTCATCGTAGTGTTGTACATCACCGCGTTTTTGGCGGTCGAAAGTTCAGAGAACTTTTGTGTGACCGTGTGTAGGCAAGCCAAGCTTGAGCGGAATTCCGTCGGAAAAACCTTGGATGGTTCCAAATTCCGCTCGTGTGTACGGGGCATAAGTCTGTGTGAAAGTTATAGAGTCTACAAACTAGGGTATCATTCAGGTGTCTCCAAACTTTCTAAACAAAAGGACCGGTTTATTGTCCTTCAGACTTTAGAGGGGTTGGACTGTGCCCAGCGGAAATGGAAGTGTTCCTGGCATCAGTGAGAGTAAACATCACCACATTTGGTATTAGGGTGAGCATCGTTGGCATCACAGGGAGGAATTGTACGCCATTATTGGTGTCAGTGGGAGAAATGGTGCCACATTATTGGTGTCAGACGGCAGAATAGTATCTCATATCAGTGGGAGGAATAGTGCCCCAAGGCAAGAAAAGGGCTGCATCTGGCCCCCGGGGAGCAGTTTGGAGTCCTTGAGGCCCTTAAGATGCCAGGACAGTACAAATATCCCCCAAATTATCCCTTTTTGGAAAGTAGACAGTCCAAGGTATTTAGTAAGCGGCATGGTGAGTTTTTTTGAATTTGTAATTTTTTTATCAAATTTTTTTTGTGTAAAATGAAAAACTTAAATAAAATGCATTTTTTTTCCCAATGTTTAATTTGTATGTACATACTAATCCCCAGTGCAGTACAGCATCGTCATATGGCTGGTGTGGCGGTGATCAGGGACACTGACTGGTGACAGTAAAAAAAAATAATAATAATAGAATTTTATTCAATGTTTATTTTTTTAATTTTTCTTGCTATTTTTTGTTTTTAAATACTGCACTCAGAGTAGATCAGTGTTACCATAGTGGGGGGTGATCAGGGATTTTTTACACTGTGATTGCTTGTTACAGTGATCTTGATGTGAGGACTTTCATTCATGACAGCTTGCTTACTAGTGTGATGCTGCGATTGGCCCACATCTATCACATGGTACCAGGTGCTGCGAATGGTCCAGGTACTCTGTGATATCCATAGGCCAATCCCAGGTCATTCATGACAGCTTGCTTGCTAGTGTGATGCTGCGATTGGCCCACATCTATCACATGGTACTAGGTGCTGTGAATGGTCCAGGTACTCTGTAATATCCATGGGCCAATCACAGCATCACAATATTAAACAAGCTTTCATTCATCATGACAGCTTGCTTACTAGTGTGATGCTGCGATTGGCCCACATCTATCACATGGTACCAGGTGCTGCGAATGGTCCAGGTACTCTGTGATATCCATGGGCCAATCACAGCTTCACAAAATATAAACAAGCTTTCATTCATGACAGTTTTGTTACTGGTCATTATGTGAATGCTATGGTTGGTTGCTGCGAACAGTTGGCTACCGGGTAGAGGGGGGTGCACCAGTGTGCATGAGCACCGCGACATACAGGTACATTGCCATGCCTGGGGAAGCTGCCCACCAGCGGTAAATTGTTGGCAGGCTGCACATGGTTAAAAACAGGGGTCAAGTCCTGGGGAAAAAAGTGTGGGAACTCCCGCCCAAGATCCACTCGCCCACCAAAAAAACAAAACAAAATGATACGCTCATATGCACGAACGCTTCAAAAGTGGAATTTTTCATCCAATTTTCGTATCGTGTGTATGAAGCTTAACTGTTAGTACATAAAAAAAAAAACAATCCTCAATAAACATAAATACGGTAATTCTCTGAATAATCAGCATTCATTCAATTGTGCTTCCATGCAAATGTGATCATCATGTTCTGATCTTTATTGGGGAATGTTATTTTGTATATAGAGTGTTTATGTGGTGAGTTTACACTTTTCATTGAACAGAGTTTTGGATAACACAGGGTTAAACGGAAAGGTGATAAATGAACTGCACCTTATCTGGACAGAATGCTTGAGGAGATAGTGATGTGTTCCTGCTTAGGAGATGTATGTTAGCTTGGGAGGGGGCTGCAAACTCTGCAGGGCTCCAACACACACTCGCTGCTATTCCAACCCTTCACATATTTCCACATAAACTTCCCTCCTGGCATTAAACTTTGCCAGGTATTGTGCTCAGCTTACCACCCCAAACTGATGTTCCTCCTTCAGCTCACCTCTCTCCCTGCATGTCCTGTGAGCAGAATAGCTGTGCTCCTCCTCTGGGTTCTCTCATCATATGGCGCTGAAGATAGAGGAGGGGGGGGATTCAGCAGGACACACAGAGCAAGTATGCAGGAGACTGGGGGGGGGGGGGATGAGGAGACAGAAAATCAGGAGGGGCCGGCAGGGAGGAGCGCATCACGAGAGGTCTGACTAAATACAATCTCTTAGCAGCAGGGACCTGATCTACCTGTCAGCTAGCTGTGATTGACAGGTAGATCGAAGCGGAAGCTGTCATGGGACTCCCTACTGACAATGCCAGAATGGTCAGGTGTGTGGCACTTACTATTGCGAGCTGTGTCGGCGGCTGCTGGTGTAGCACCTGCCACACATCCCGCATACTTCAAAGTCTTGCAGGACACGGCTGCTAACGGGAACTGAGTTCCTGTTGTGGAAAAAGTACAGGAACTCCGTTCCCATGCGTTCCCGCAGGACTTGAGCCCTAATTCAAAAAATGTAAAATAATAAAATTGCACTTACAATAAAATAACTTGATCAGGGCATACCATCAGGAATATCTCTCCAATGGTAAGCATGGTCACAGTAACAGATGCTGAAAACACTCTCATTAGGTAGCCAGCAAAAGGAAAGATGTTTGCAGGAATGATAAAGTTTAAAGCGGACACTGCAGAAAGCAACCTGAAGGAATGTACAAAAACAGCCCCAACATGTGAAAACAGAGAAGAGAAAGTGTATCCTGGGTTTGTGGAATATCTCCACTGATATTTGTTTCAGAACTTATTAGGGTTGCCACCTGTCCAGGATTCTCCCGGACAGTGCGGGTTTCCCATCAGTGAGATGTGTCCCTTGTGCTTCTTTTAGTTCTGTAGAAATCTTCCATCCTCCGATGCCCCCCCTCCCCCCCCACCTTCATTTTCCAGCACAGCTGGGGATGATACAGCTAATGGGCTGTCACAGGCTGGCATGATCTACGCCCGCCCCTTTCCGTCCAGCTCCTCTATTCAAAGAACCTGTACCCAAGCCTTAAAGTGGATGTAAACCCAATCTCATCCTTTCAAAACTACTGCCATATTGGTTATCTAGAAGGATATACATGCCTCCTGCATGTATACTTACAGTGGTGTGAAAAAGTGTTTGCCCCCTTCCTCATTTCCTGTTCCTTTGCATGTTTGTCACACTTAAGTGTTTCGGAACATCAAACCAATTTAAACAATAGTCAAGGACAACACAAGTAAACACAAAATGCAATTTGTAAATGAAGGTGTTTATTATTAAAGGTGAAAAAAAAAAAAACCATCATGGCCCTGTGTGAAAAAGTGATTGCCCCCTAAACCTAATAACTGGTTGGGCCACCCTTAGCAGCAACAACTGCAACCAAGCGTTTGCGATAACGTGCAATGAGGCTTTTACAGCGTCCTGGAGGAATTTTGGCCCACTCATCTTTGGAGAATTGTCCTAATTCAGTTACATTAGAGGGTTTTCGAGCATGAACGGCCTTTTTAAGGTCATACCACAACATCTCAATAGGATTCAGGTCAGGACTTTGGCTAGGCCACTCCAAAGTCTTCATTTTGTTTCTTCTTCAGCCATTCGGTGGTGGACTTGCTGGTGTGTTTAGGATCATTGTCCTGCTGCAGAACCCAAGTTCGTTTCAGCTTGAGTACACGAACAGATGGTCGGACATTCTCCTTCAGGATCTCTTGGTAGACAGCAGAATTCATAGTTCCTTTTATCACGGCAAGTCTTCCAGGTCCTGAAGCAGCAAAACAGCCCCAGACCATCACACTACCACCACCATATTTTACTGTTGGTATAATGTTCTTTTTCTGAAATGCAGTGTTCCTTCTACGCCAGATATACTTGGACACACACCTTCCAAAGAGTTCCACTTTTGTCTCATCGGTCCACAGAATGTTGTCCCAAAAGTCTTGGGGATCATCAAGATGTGTTGTGGAGAAATTGAGACGAGCTTTGATGTTCTTTTTGCTCAGCAGTGGTTTTCTCCTTGGAACTCTGCCATGCAGGCCATTTTTGCCCAGTCTTTTCCTGATGGTGGAGGCATGAACGCTGACCCTAACTGAGGCAAGTGAGGCCTGCAGTTCCTTGGACGTTGTTGTGGGGTCTTTTGTGACCTCTTGGATGAGTCGTCGCTGCGCTCTTGGGGTAATTTTGGGCGGCCGGCCACTCCTGGGAAGGTTCACCACTGTTCCATGTCTTCGCCATTTGTGGATAATGGCTCTCACTGTGGTTTGCTGGATTCCCAAAGCTTTGGAAATGGCTTTATAACCCTTTCCAGACTGATAGATCTCAATTACTTTCTTTCTCAATTGTTCCTGAATTTCTTTGGGTCTCGGCATGATGTGTAGCTTTTAAGGATCTTCTGGTGGACCTTACTGTGTCAAGCAGCTCCTATTTAAGTGATGCCTTGATTGTGAACAGGTGTGGCAATAATCAGGCCTGGGTGTGGCTAGAGAAATTGAACTCAGGTGTGGACAACCACAGTTATAGTATGTTTTAACAAGGGGGCAATCACTTTTTCACACAGGGCCATGATGGTTTGGATTTTTTTTCACCTTTAATAATAAACACCTTCATTTACAAATTGCATTTTGTGTTTACTTGTGTTGTCCTTGACTATTGTTTAAATTGGTTTGATGTTCCGAAACACTTAAGTGTGACAAACATGCAAAGGAACAGGAAATGAGGAAGGGGGCAAACACTTTTTCACACCACTGTATACTAGGTGCGTGATCCGGTGCAGCAGTGCCACTTTGCCACCGTATATGTACAGTCGGCAAATGGTTAAATAAATCTGACCTCCAGCCTTCCCTTACCTCTGGAACAGACGTACAGGCTTCTCTTCTGTACTATAATGACTTACCCCTATTTTCACTGCACACTGTGAGCTTCCCACAATTAGAAGCTGCAGCAAGTTAGAGAGAGCCCACCTCATTTCCTGGCTGGAGGACATCCAGCATCATCTAGCTCTTTACAGCCCAATTTCATGTTCTGGGAAATATGCGGATGCAGCCCAATACAGCCATTCACTTTTATTGGCAGCTGAATTTGTTAGGTGTGCCTCTCCGCTTATGATGGGGACACAGCAGCTAGTAAAAAATCTGTGTGCATGAGGCCTTAGAGAAATTCATTGTTGGGGTTTACATACACCTTAAAGAGGAGTTTCCATTTGAAAAAAAAAAAATTCAAAGTCAGCAGCTACAAATACTGCAGACTTTTAATAATAGGACACTTACCTGTCCCTGGGTCCAGCGATGCGGGGGATCGAAGCTCCCCTCACCCCCCCCCCCTCCGCCTGGCGGCGCTGGCATTGCAACTGTGGGCACCCAGCTGTGGCTTCACAGCCGGGCACCCACTGCGCGAGCGCGCTGTGATTGGCCACGCAGTCTTCTGGGACCTGTCACGTGTCCCAGATGACTGACAGGAGGGAGGGGGCCGAGCTGAGCCCTTCCTGCGCCGAGGGGAAGTGATGTCACCAGCCCGGGCACTGAAGGAGGCAGACTATGAGGGACCCCCCTAGCAACAGGCATTTAGAGGTGAGTTAAAAAAAATCTTTTTCCAAATGTTTTATTTTTTATTTTTTTAGGAGTTTTAATCATTTATTTTTTATTTTTTGTGTGCAACACCACTTTATATTGGTGTTTCCCCCTAAAAAACAAAAAAGGCTTAAAAATCTTAAAAAAAAAATAATTGGAAAAAAAATGTTTTTTTACATACCTCTAAATGCCTGTTGCTAGGGGGTCCCTCGTAGTCTGCCTTCTGCCTAGCCTAGGATGGTGACATCACTTCCCCTCGGCGCAGGAAGGGCTCCCCAGTCATCTGGGACCTGTCACATGTCCCAGATGACTGTGCGGCCAATCACGGTGCGTGGTGCCGCTCGTACATGCGCAGTAGGTGCCCGGCTGTGAAGCCACAGCCGGGTGCCCACAGTTGCAATGCCGGCACCGCCGAGCGGATCGGGGGGCTAGCGGAGCTTCGACCCCCCGCATCGCTGGACCCTGGAACAGGTAAGTGTCCGATTATTAAAAGTCAGCAGCTGCAGTATTTGTATCTGCTGACTTTTAATTTTTTTTTTTTAAGGGACACACCTCTTTAAGTGGCATTTAGGGTGAGTACATTGCTGTAGAGTTTACTAAGTAAGGTGGGATATTTACTAAAGGAACGTACCTGTCCATGGGGTCAGACTCCCCATCCGTCTTCGCCTCTAATGACTGTGTGCCTTTGGGCGTCTCTGTGTCTGGCTTATTTTCAGGTTCAGGTGATATTTGTGTCCCAGATGGTCCATCCGTGTCCGGAATTTTTTCTGTCTCTGGTGGTTCCAAAACTTCGAAACTGTCTTCTTCTGTACCTTCTAAACTTCCAGATGTCTCTGTGGATTCCTCAGGCTCTTCTGAATCTGATGATCTTACATCTGTCAGTGTCCCGGATGGTTTCCCCATGTCCTGAGTTGTCTCTGTTGATTCCTCAGGCTCTTCTGAATCTGGTGATCTTACATCTGTCAGTGTCCCGGATGGTTTCCCCATGTCCTTAGTTGTCTCTGTTGATTCCTCAGGCTCTTCTGAATCTGATGATCTTACATCTGTCAGTGTCCCAGATGGTTTCCCCATGTCCTGAGTTGTCTCTGTCGATTTCTCAGGCTCTTCTGTATCTGGTGATCTTACATCTGTCAGAGAGGGCCGGATCGCAATGGACAGCAGGGGAATGATAGAGGAGGGCCGGGCATGACAGTGTGTCTATGACACACAGGGAAAAAGGTTGGGGGGTGTGGCTGTGGACAGTCGGCCAATAGCGGCAAGGGGGCGAGGCCGTATAAACAGGGGGCGTGGCCGTAGGAGTCAGTCAGGAGAGGAAAGGACACGAGGAGGCAGGTTTTTCCCACCCACCCTCCCTTATTTAAGGCTATAGTGTTGGAGGTGTTAACGTTTTTGTTATCGTTTCAGGTTTGGAAAACATTGGACGGAATGGAGACAAGGGGTTGGCGGTATTTTGGTTTGTTGGTCAGTGACGGCAGCAGTGACGTAGGTGGTAAGTGTGTGGGGGGCTCATCATTAGATGGCCCCTCCGGTGTGTGGGGGCTCATCATTAGATGGCCCCTCCGTTGTGTGGGGGGCTCATCAGTAGATGGCCCCTCCGGTGGGTGGGGGGCTCATCAGTATATGGCCCCTCCTGTAGTACACCAAATTTATTTTGGTGATTACT
The DNA here is from genome assembly GCA_028564925.1 of Lithobates sylvaticus. Taxonomy (NCBI): domain Eukaryota; kingdom Metazoa; phylum Chordata; class Amphibia; order Anura; family Ranidae; genus Lithobates; species Lithobates sylvaticus. The sequence goes on along the minus strand of CM053031.1, from coordinate 299,258,599 downwards.
CTTGTTGCACTGCGGGATAGGGTTGTCTCCGGGCGGTACAAGTGGAGGCCAGTTGGTTTCGGTTAATATCCCGCAGTGCCCCCTGTTGTTCATATATATAGATGCAGTTAGTTTATATATATGCCTTGTTTGGGTATCAGCTACGTCACTGACCAATAAATTATGGGTAACTGATTGTTTACAGTTGTGTTATGTGTTGATAATTTATTATCATTATGGTTTATGTGTTTATGTTATTTATATATTTAAAATTGGAGTTATGTTTAATAAAAGGCCGTTGTCGGCCATTTACTCCAAAAGAATGGTGTGGTCTATTCATTTCAGGTTTAGTAATGGTACTAGGGCTGTATCAGCCTGGGGGTATTATATAGGCTACACAGGTCAAGTGTCCCAGATGGCTCCCCCATGTCCTGAGTTGTCTCTGTCGATTTCTCAGGCTCTTCTGTATCTGGTGATCTTACATCTGTCAGTGTCCCGGATGGTTCCCCCATGTCCTGAGTTGTTGCTGTTTCTGTGGTTTTTGTAATCCCTGTGGATTCCTCAGGCTCTTCTGTATCTGGTGATCTTACATCTGTCAGTGTCCCGGATGGTTCCCCCATGTCCTGAGTTGTCTCTGTCGATTTCTCAGGCTCTTCTGTATCTGGTGATCTTACATCTGTCAGTGTCCCAGATGGCTCCCCCATGTCCTGAGTTGTCTCTGTCGATTTCTCAGGCTCTTCTGTATCTGATGATCTTACATCTGTCAGTGTCTCGGATGGTTCCCCCATGTCCTGAGTTGTCTCTATCGATTTCTCAGGCACTTCTGTATCTGGTGATCTTACATCTGTCAGTGTCCCGGATGGTTCCCCCATGTCCTGAGTTGTTGCTGTTTCTGTGGTTTTTGTAATCCCTGTGGGTTCCTCAGGCTCTTCTGTATCTATAATTGTATAGGATAGAATAATTCTTCATAGTTCTCCGAATTTGGATGATTGAGTACTTTGTTGTACACTCAGGATGCCTGTGGCCATTTATAGCTCAGGGGGTTTAGTACACGCCCCACACTATATAAGGCCGCCGTTCCGGCGGCCTCATGTAGTGTGTTACGGCGTTAGGAACAGTGTCAGTGACATTATCTGTTGTGATTAATTTCTGTGTGTGGATTCTGGGGATTAGTGTAGGGAAAGAGGAAAAATAGGCAGGAATAGTTTATTCTTCTCAGTGCTGTTCTCAATCTCTACCAATCCAGCCATCTGCAGGAGTAGTTAGTGTGTGTGTGTGTGCTGTGTTAGTATAGCACAGCAGTAGCACACTAAACCACCTTACCCTGTATCTGCCCTTCTGGCCTGTTGTCATCTAAGGCAGCCAGCCAGCCATCTGCAGGAGTTAGTGTGTGTGTGTGTGTGTGTGTGTGCTCTGTGACTATAACACAGCACACTAAACCACCTTACCCTGTATCTGCCCTTCTGGCCTGTTGTCATCTAAGACAGCCAGCCAGCCATCTGCAGGAGTTAGTGTGTGTGTGTGTGTGTGTGTGCTCTGTGACTATAACACAGCACACTAAACTACCTTACCCTGTATCTGCCCTTCTGGCCTGTTGTCATCTAAGGCAGGCATCCATCTGCAGGAGTTAGTGTGTGTGCTGTGTGACTCCAGCACAATATACACTACCTATTACGATGTCTGGAAGACCAACAAGGAGAGGCAGACAGTCATGAGCCAAGAAAACAGGGCAAGCAGGCTTTGTGTCTAGAGACAACAGTGCTGGTCGTGGACGTGGTGCATCGTCATCAGCACGTGGCAATGGGACACACTTGTCCTTATTTTCGGCAGCTGGACATGTTGAGCCGCATCATGCCGAAGGCTTGGTAGAGTGGATGACCAAGCCCTCCTCATCCTCCTTATCCTCTCTCACCCAGGCTCAGGGTACTGACAAAGCAGCTGCCAACGCGTACTCAATGTCATCATCAGGCACCCCTTCCCTAGACCCACCATGTCCTCCTGAGGAGTCCCCCGAACTGTTTGAACACAGTGTACATGCTCCAGGAGGATGCCCAGGGTTTTGAAGGATCGGATGATGATACCCAGCTAGAGGAAGGCAGTAGCGTGAGCGCAGAGAGAGGGGATGCTCAAGGACAACAATCTGGCAGTCATGTTCCACCAGCTGCAGCTTACTGCTAGGTTTGCTCCAGTGGTGAAGAGGGAGGGCATGATGAGGTCACTGACTCCACGTGGGTGCCTGAACGGCGAGAAGAGGAGGAGGAGGAGGAGGCGGCACATCTCCAACAAGGCAGGATGCCCTCCGGGGGCCAGCTTGAGGCCAGCACACCAACTGAATCACACCGCAGAGCTCCGCCTGTGCAGGGCGCTGCCTCTGCACGTTATTACAAAAGTTCTTTGGTGTGGGCCTTTTTTGAGACGAGTGCATCAGATCGAACCACTGCTATTTGCAACATATGTCTCAAGCGTATCTCGCGTGGCCAAAACATCAGCCGCTTGGGCACCACAAGCATGACCAGACATATGTTGACCTGCCATGCAGCTCATTGGCAAGCGCACATTAAAGACCCACACCAAAGAACAAAGCGGACCTCTCCTTGCTCCTCATCAGCTGGGATCTCCAACCCCACTATACCTTCAGTCCTCTCTGAAAGCTGCACTGAGAGGAATGAAGGTGTAGAATTAGGCGTGTCACAGCCAAGTACTTCCGGGCACTCTGCTAGCAGTACACCGACGTCCGATTGTACCAGGCAAATTTCCCTGCCCCAGCTGCTGGACCGTCGAAAGAAGTTTACTCCCAGCCATCCACATGCCCAGCGGTTGAATGCTAGCTTGGCTAAATTGCTAGCACTTCAACTGCTGCCTTTTCAGTTGGTAGACTCGGCCCCCTTCTGTGAGTTTATTCAATGTGAATGAGAAAGTGTATCCTGGGTTTGTGGAATATCTCCACTGATATTTGTTTCAGAACTTATTAGGGTTGCCACCTGTCCAGGATTCTCCCGGACAGTGCGGGTTTCCCATCAGTGAGATGTGTCCCTTGTGCTTCTTTTAGTTCTGTAGAAATCTTCCATCCTCCGATGCCCCCCCTCCCCCCCCACCTTCATTTTCCAGCACAGCTGGGGATGATACAGCTAATGGGCTGTCACAGGCTGGCATGATCTACGCCCGCCCCTTTCCGTCCAGCTCCTCTATTCAAAGAACCTGTACCCAAGCCTTAAAGTGGATGTAAACCCAATCTCATCCTTTCAAAACTACTGCCATATTGGCTATCTAGAAGGATATACATGCCTCCTGCATGTATACTTACAGTGGTGTGAAAAAGTGTTTGCCCCCTTCCTCATTTCCTGTTCCTTTGCATGTTTGTCACACTTAAGTGTTTCGGAACATCAAACCAATTTAAACAATAGTCAAGGACAACACAAGTAAACACAAAATGCAATTTGTAAATGAAGGTGTTTATTATTAAAGGTGAAAAAAAAAAAAACCATCATGGCCCTGTGTGAAAAAGTGATTGCCCCCTAAACCTAATAACTGGTTGGGCCACCCTTAGCAGCAACAACTGCAACCAAGCGTTTGCGATAACGTGCAATGAGGCTTTTACAGCGTCCTGGAGGAATTTTGGCCCACTCATCTTTGGAGAATTGTCCTAATTCAGTTACATTAGAGGGTTTTCGAGCATGAACGGCCTTTTTAAGGTCATACCACAACATCTCAATAGGATTCAGGTCAGGACTTTGGCTAGGCCACTCCAAAGTCTTCATTTTGTTTTTCTTCAGCCATTCGGTGGTGGACTTGCTGGTGTGTTTAGGATCATTGTCCTGCTGCAGAACCCAAGTTCGTTTCAGCTTGAGTACACGAACAGATGGTCGGACATTCTCCTTCAGGATCTCTTGGTAGACAGCAGAATTCATAGTTCCTTTTATCACGGCAAGTCTTCCAGGTCCTGAAGCAGCAAAACAGCCCCAGACCATCACACTACCACCACCATATTTTACTGTTGGTATAATGTTCTTTTTCTGAAATGCAGTGTTCCTTCTACGCCAGATATACTTGGACACACACCTTCCAAAGAGTTCCACTTTTGTCTCATCGGTCCACAGAATGTTGTCCCAAAAGTCTTGGGGATCATCAAGATGTGTTGTGGAGAAATTGAGACGAGCTTTGATGTTCTTTTTGCTCAGCAGTGGTTTTCTCCTTGGAACTCTGCCATGCAGGCCATTTTTGCCCAGTCTTTTCCTGATGGTGGAGGCATGAACGCTGACCTTAACTGAGGCAAGTGAGGCCTGCAGTTCCTTGGACGTTGTTGTGGGGTCTTTTGTGACCTCTTGGATGAGTCGTCGTTGCGCTCTTGGGGTAATTTTGGGCGGCCGGCCACTCCTGGGAAGGTTCACCACTGTTCCATGTCTTCGCCATTTGTGGATAATGGCTCTCACTGTGGTTCGCTGGATTCCCAAAGCTTTGGAAATGGCTTTATAACCCTTTCCAGACTGATAGATCTCAATTACTTTCTTTCTCAATTGTTCCTGAATTTCTTTGGGTCTCGGCATGATGTGTAGCTTTTAAGGATCTTCTGGTGGACCTTACTGTGTCAAGCAGCTCCTATTTAAGTGATGCCTTGATTGTGAACAGGTGTGGCAATAATCAGGCCTGGGTGTGGCTAGAGAAATTGAACTCAGGTGTGGACAACCACAGTTATAGTATGTTTTAACAAGGGGGGCAATCACTTTTTCACACAGGGCCATGATGGTTTGGATTTTTTTTCACCTTTAATAATAAACACCTTCATTTACAAATTGCATTTTGTGTTTACTTGTGTTGTCCTTGACTATTGTTTAAATTGGTTTGATTTTCCGAAACACTTAAGTGTGACAAACATGCAAAGGAACAGGAAATGAGGAAGGGGGCAAACACTTTTTCACACCACTGTATCTGTCAAATGTCTCCCCTCTGTCTGCTATGAGACCCGGAAAACTTCAGATTTTGTGGGTGGGTCTGTTGTCCAGGGCTCAGTGGGTGGAGTTGTGATGTCAGTAGACTCCCCGCCCACCTCTACACTCCCCTTATCAACATGCATTTTCTCCTGTGTATTTCTTACACTGAACTTCTGCTATGATCACTAACATCCAGTCAAAACCCAGAAAAGTCCCCACGTGACTTCAGCATGCCAAATCATGCTGAGGTGTGGAACAGCCAATCCTTGCAGAGCTGCTGAAGAAAGGAGTGGGGGGTGGGAATTAAAAAATAATGCATGTCTTAGGCTTGTGCACGAGATATGTAAATCACCTGTCAATCACAGCAAGGGGGGAAGAACGGACAAAGATTTCACTGTTTGTCCGTTTTATTTCACTGAAAAAAGATATGAGAATTGCTCAGAGCTGGATTAACTCTTTGTGGCAAGACTGGGCACAGCTGATCTGAAATCCCATACTCTATATTGTGTCAGACAAAAAAAATAAAACATTTTAGGGTTTACATCCACTTTAATGAATCAATCGGGATCTATGAATGGAGGATGAGCAGATGATTGAAAGGTCCAATTCCTCAATTCATAGATCCTGCTTCATTCATAGAAACTGTAGTTACAGTTTTTATGAATGGAGGAGCTGGACGGAAAGCACAGGCATAGTTGGTCTCTCTTGATGAGAGCCAGTGACAGCCTCTTATGCCCCGTACACATGAGCGAAATGTCCGTCGGAAAGATCTTGAATGTTTTTTCCGCCTGAATTCCGCTCAAGCTTGGCTTGCATACACACAAGTTTGCTGAACTTTCGACCGCCAAGAACGCGCTGACGTACAACACTACGACGAGCCGAGAATATTAAGTCCAATGCTTCAGAGCATGCGTCAAATTGTTTCCGAGCATGCGTAGGAACTGCTACAGACGATCGGAATTTCCAATCGTAACTTTTTCCGTCGGAAAAATAGAGAAGCTGCTCTCAATCTTTTGCTGGCGGGAATTCCGCCAGCAAAAGTCTGATGGAGCGCACACACGACCAAAAGCTCACATCGGACTTTTGCTCGCGGAATTTCCAATCGTGTGTATGCGGCATTAGTTGGATTAACTAGGTATGCACCAATAACCAATACCAGATTTTTAAGTACGAGTACTGATACTTTTCATCAGCTACTCACTGATACCAAATACCAACCAATACCAATTTTTTCTGTGCGGTGTGATTTGAGCCTATACAAAATGAATGGGCTCAAATGGCACTGCAAAGAACTGCATTTAAATTTGAACTGGAATGTGGTGTCTGAATCATATGCGGTTTCCCGCACTGCTCCTGTGTGAACCCAGGCTGAAGTAGTGTCATAGTCATCTAGATATGAATGACGGATTCACTCCAGTCACTGTGTGTAGTACCTTTTTAACCACTTCATCCCGGACCAATTTGCAGCCAAAGGACCAGGACCCTTTTTGCGATTCAGCACTGCGTCGCTTTAACTGACAATTGCGCGGTCGTGCGACATGGCTCCCAAACAAAATTGGCGTCCTTTTTTTCCCCACAAATAGAGCTTTCTTTTGGTGGTATTTGATCACCTCTGCGGTTTTTATTTTTTGCGCCATAAACAAAAATAGAGCGACAATTTTGAAAAAAAATGCAATATTTTTTACTTTTTGCTATAATAAATATCCCCCAAAAATATATAAAAAAAAACATTTTTTTTCCTCAGTATTCGTATTCTTCTACATATTTTTGGTTAAAAAAAAATCGCAATTAGCGTATATTGATTGGTTTGCGCAAAAGTTATAGCGTTTACAAAATAGGGGATAGTTTTATAGCATTTTTTTTAATATTTTTTGTTTTTACTAGTAATGGCGGCGATCAGCGATTTTTATTGTGACTGCGACATTATGGCGGACACATCGGACATTTTTGACACATTTTTGGGACCATTGTCATTTATACAGCAATCAATGCTATTTAACCACTTCAATACAGGGCTTTTAAACACCCTTCCTTACCAGAGCACTTTTAGCGATTCGGCACTGCGTCGTTTTAACTAACAATTGCGCGGTCGTGCGATGTTACACCCAAACAAAATTGACGTCCTTTTTTTCCCACAAATAGAGCTTTCTTTTGGTGGTATTTGATCACCTCTGCGGTTTTTATTTTTTGCGCTATAAACAAAAATAGAGCGACAATTTTGAAAAAAATGCAATATTTTTTACTTTTTGCTATAATAAATATCCCCAAAAAATATATAAAAAAACATTTTTTTTCCTCCGTATTCGTATTCTTCTACATATTTTTGGTTAAAAAAAAATCGCAATTAGCGTATATTGATTGGTTTGCGCAAAAGTTATAGCGTTTACAAAATAGGGGATAGTTTTATAGCATTTTTTTTAATATTTTTTGTTTTTACTAGTAATGGCGGCGATCAGCGATTTTTATTGTGACTGCGACATTATGGCGGACACATCGGACATTTTTGACACATTTTTGGGACCATTGTCATTTATACAGCAATCAATGCTATTTAAATGCACTGATTCCTGTGTAAATGACAGTGGTAGTGAAACAGTTAACCACTAGGGGGAGGGGTTATGGGCTGTGACGTGTGTTTTTTTTTTTTTACATTAGGGGGCGGGGCTGACGTCTGACGTCATTGATCGTCTTTCCCGATGACCGGGAACAGCCGATCAGTGACAGGCAGTGTAGGAAGCGCGGGGAGAGGTTTGTTTACACAGACCTCTCCCCGTTCTTCAGCTCTGTGACCCGATCGCGGGACACTATCGGCGATCGGGTCCTCTGGTCCCGCGGCCGTGGTCACGGAGCTCCCGACTGGGGGGCGCGCGCGCGCGACCCACGGCTAGGCTTTTAAAGGGCCACGTACCTATATGTGGTTTTTGCCTAGCCGTGCCATTCTGTCGACAAACATCGGCGTGAGACGGTCGGGAAGCGGTTAAAAAAAAAAAACTACACAAAAACGCTCCTTTAAATACATTAAAAAACATTTGAAAAGGAAAAAAAAATGTTACTTACCAGAAATGGCTGTTGCTAGGAAGATTGTCCTAATCTGCATCTTCCTATTCCACAGCGATCTTCAGTCTTCTACTCCTGGCATTGATTTCTGTTAAATTTGGGCGCGGTGTCTTCTGGGACCTGTGTGCGTCACAGAAGACAGCCGCCCATTCAGAAATCACCGGGGGACTCGCGCATGCGCAGTAGGAAACGGAAGTGAGGCTGCAAGGCTCTACTGCCTCTTCCCCTTAGTGAGGATGCCGGCCGCCGGCACACGATATGAGGGACGGATTGGCCTCGGGGGGAGGGGGGGCGACAGGTAAGTGTCCTTATTAAAAGTCAGCAACTACAGTGTTTGTAGCTGCTGACGTTTAAAAAAATATTTTTTTACGGGTGGGCGTCATATGACGTCCTACCATTCCCGGCCGCCTAGAAGGCGTGTGTGTGCGCGGCGTCGCGCGAGACCCGGTGCGCGTGCCCGGCTGGCCGCGATGTCCGCCGAGCACCCGTGATTGCCCGTGAAAACAGCGGGACCGTGGAGCTGTGTGTGTAAACACACAGCTCCATGTCCTGTCAGTGGAGAGGAGACCGATGGTGTGTTCCCAGTACGGAGGAACACCGATCGGTCTCCTCCCCTTGTGAGTCCCCTCCCTCCACAGTTAGAATCACTACCTTAGGGAACATATTAACCCCTGCAGCGCCCCCTAGTGTTAACCCCTTCCCTGCCAGTCACATTTACACAGTAATCACTGCAATTTTATAGCAACGATCGCTGTGTAAATGTGAATGGTCCCAAAAATGTGTCAAAAGTGTCCGAAGTGTCCGCCGCAATGTCGCAGTCACGAAAAAAAATCGCAGATCGCCGTCATTACTAGTAAAAAAAAAAAAATGCAATAAATCTATCCCCTATTTTGTAGACGCTATAACTTTTGCGCAAACCGATATATATATATATATATATATATATATATATATATACGCTTATTGCGATTTTTTTTTACCAAAATTATGTAGAAGAATACATATCGGCCTAAACTGAGTAACAAAATTGTTTTTTTTTTTAAAAAATGGGATATTTATTATAGCAAAAAGTAAAAAATATTGTGTTTTTTTTAAAAATTGTCGCTCTTCTTTTGTAACACCTCCCCTCCCCCTAGTGGTTAACTGTTTCACTGCCAGTGTCATTTACACAGGAATCAGTGCATTTAAATAGCATTGATTGCTGTATAAATGACAATGGTCCCAAAAATGTGTCAAAATGTCCGATGTGTCCGCCATAATGTCGCAGTCACAATAAAAATCGCTGATCGCCGCCATTACTAGTAAAAACAAAAAATATTAATAAAAATGCTATAAAACTCCTATTTTGTAAACGCAAACCAATCAATATACGCTAATTGCGATTTTTTTTAACCAAAAATATGTAGAAGAATACGAATACTGAGGAAAAAAAATGTTTTTTTATATATTTTTTGGGGGATATTTATTATAGCAAAAAGTAAAAAATATTGCATTTTTTTTTAAAATTTGTCGCTCTATTTTTGTTTATAGCGCAAAAAATAAAAACCGCAGAGGTGATCAAATACCACCAAAAGAAAGCTCTATTTGTGGGAAAAAAAGGACGTCAATTTTGTTTGGGTGCAATGTCGCTAGACCACGCAATTGTCAGTTAAAACTACGCAGAATCGCAAAAAGTGCTCTGGTAAGGAAGGGGGCAGTGGCGGAACTACCGCCATAGCGACACACGCGGCCGCTATGGGGCCCGCAGCTGCTATGGGGCCCCTGGGGAGGAGGAGGAAAGCATACTGCCGGGGCCCGGGGGGGGTGGCGAGCACTGCCCGCACGGGCCCCCAGCCAGGGGAAGTGAGGAGAGGAAGAGGCGCGCTGTCCGTACAAGGCAGCAGAGCGCTGTGTAATAGCTTTTATTTGAATGCCCTGTGAGTTCCCGGGGCTCACCGTCACATAGCCCCACCTCTTGGACCGACGCTTTTGATAGACAGAACGCCGGTCCAATGCGGGACATGTGACGTCATCAAAGGCGCCGGGCCAAGAGGTGGGGCTATGTGACGTTGAGCCCCGGGAACTCACAGGGCATTCAAATGTTAGCTATTACAGCGCTCTGCTGGACAGCGCGCCTCTTCCTCTCCTCACTTCCCCTGGCTGGGGGACCGTGCGGCCGGTGCTCGCCCCCCCCCCCCAATCTGAGAGAGCCCCACGCTCGCCAATAAGGGCTGCTGCAGTCTGGCTCACCTCTAACACTGCACAGGTGAGGCTGCATTGGGCACGGGGAGGCTGCATTGGGCACGGGGGAGGCTGCATTGGGCACGGGGGAGGCTGCATTGGGCACGGGGGAGGCTACATTGGGCACGAGAGAGGCTGCATTGGGCACGAGAGAGGCTGCATTGGGCACGAGAGAGGCTGCATTGGGCACGAGAGAGGCTGCATTGGGCACGAGAGAGGCTGCATTGGGCACGGGTGAGGCTGCATTGGGCACGGGAGAGGCTGCATTGGGCACGGGGGAGGCTGCATTGGGCACGGGAGAGGCTGCATTGGGCACGGGAGAGGCTGCATTGGGCACGGGAGAGGCTGCATTGGGCACGGGGGAGGCTGCATTGGGCACGGGGGAGGCTGCATTGGGCACGGGGGAGGCTGCATTGGGCACGGGTCAGGCTGCATTGGGCATGGGTGGGGTCAGGCTGCATTGGGCACGGGTCAGGCTGCATTGGGCATGGGCAGGCCACGCTGCATTGGGCACGGGTCATGCTGAATTGGGCACGGGTCATGCTGCATTGGGCAAAGGTGAGGCTGCATTGGGCACGGGTGAGGCTGCATTGGGCACGGGTGAGGCTGCATTGGGCACTGGACACGTTGCATTGGGCACAAGTGGGCACAGGTGAGGCAGTATTGGGCACAGGTGAGGCAGTATTGGGCACTGGCCATGCTGCTTTGGGCACAGGTGAGGCTGCATTGGACACTGGACATGCTGTATTGGGCACAGACCACGCTGCATTGGGCACAGGTGAGGCAGTATTGGGCATGGGCAGACCACGCTGCATTGGGCACAGGTGAGGATTATTGAAGCGCTAACACCGGGTGTTTGGAGTATCTTTATCTGTTGATTAAACTTTCTGGAATACATATATTGCTATTGTGGTGTAGGATCTGGGCTCTTTCTTTCTTCTCAGACTCGAACCACACACCCTTTGAGCCCCGCCCTTTAAACCACGCCCACTATTTAATTTAAGCCCCGCCATTTTTTTGTGGGGGGGGGGGGCCCATACAACATTTTGCTATGGGGCCCTGTGATTTCTAGTTACGCCCCTGGAAGGGGGTAAAATCGCCCTGTGCTGAAGTGGTTAAGGACACCGTGGCCGGCTTCCTTAGCGACCAGCTTTTTCTGCGCCCCAATTGGGCACTGTGCAACGCATTACTGAGCGTTCAGTGGGGTGAACACCCGCGGAACACCCTGCAAATTCAGGTGTTCCTGGAATGGGGCAAACTGCTAATGTTCGGCCCAAACTCATAATCAGGCCGAATTGTTTGCCTAACAACTACTGGTCAAGTTATAAACCAGCAACTGCGCATATACTGATCCTTACAATGATATTCGACTCCACTCCCAAAATCAGATCTTCACAGTACCCACTCTCGCTAGCATATCCTCATACATATATGGAGCATAGGAGAAACTGCTTACATAGAATAAATTATTTTAATAAAACAGGCTTTTATTTTAAATAATCATTTCCACTCACATTTTTCAGAGTGTCATCCCGACACTAGGGTAAAACAGCTTAAACATTTGCCTATCATCTCCGGCCGGAGAGTCCAAGCCGCGAGTACTAGACATGTGCAATTTGTTTCGTTTTTCTTTTCGTTTTTTCGTTAAAATTCGTTATATTCGTTCATTCGTTATCGTACGAACGAACGAACGATTCGCTAAAAATTTTAACGAATGTTCGAATCGAACGAATACGAAAAACAACGAAAATCCGAAATAACTAAATTAGAAACAACGAAACTACGAAAGAAGAAAATCCGAAAAACGAAAACAGGAACAACGAAAATCAAAATGAACGAAAAAATTCGTACATTCGTACCTTTTTTTTTTGTTGAATTGGTAATTTTCCGTGTCTCTTACAATGGCGCTGCTTAACGTGCTTCGAATGGATTGAACGAAAAAATTTGTACATTCGTAACTTTTTATTTTTTATTTTTTTCGATTTTGAATTTTCCGTGTCTCTTACAATGGCGCTGCTTAACGTGCTTCGAATGGATTGACCGAAAAAATTCGTACATTCGTAACTTTTTTTTTGTTGAATTGGTAATTTTCCGTGTCTCTTACAATGGCGCTGCTTAACGTGCTTCGAATGGATTGAACGAAAAAATTTGTACATTCGTAACTTTTTTTTTTTTTTTTTTCGATTTGGAATTTTCCGTGTCTCTTACAATGGCGCTGCTTAACGTGCTTCGAATGGATTGAACGAAAAAATTCGTACATCCGTAACTTTTTTTTTTTCGATTCGTAATTTTCCGTGTCTCTTACAATGGCGCTGCTTAACGTGCTTCGAATGGATTGAACGAAAAAATTTGTACATTCGTAACTTTTTTTTTTTCGATTCGTAATTTTCCGTGTCTCTTACAATGTAATAATAGCATACACATTACATAAAATTATGAATTATGCTCCGATTACGAATCTACGAAAACAATGTTACGAAAGTACGAATAAATCAATCTAACGAAAGTACGAATGTAACTAAATCTACAAAAATACGAATGCGTCCGAATTTCGAATAAACGAAAATTAAACTAACGGAAAAAAGAATCAACGAAAAAATAACTCTTCCGAAAATACGAATCGTTACGAATACGAACACCGATGACTTACGAAATTACGAATCGTTACGAATCAACGGAAACGAAAGAAACAAAACGAAAATAAACACATTTTTCTATTGTGCACATGTCTAACGAGTACGATGTTGGTGTGTGCGGTGACATCAGCGCCCTTGCCCCCATCCTACGCGTTTCGTCAATTTGACGTCCTCACGGAACGGCTGCACATTGTCAAACACAGGACAGTTTTAGGAGGAGCAGTTTTGATCATGTAGGGAAATAATTGTAGGTGGGGGGGAAATATTCTTCTCCATGAGGCTGATGTATAAAAACTGCTGCAGATATAACATTGTTGCCTATAACATCCAGTGCTTCGTTTGGATGAAACCCGAAGGGGCTTCAGTTCCACTTTGCTTAGTCAACCTTCAATGTGTGTCTACAATGTGACTGATCAATGGTTTGTGCCTATAGGAAGGAACAACGTGATAGTGGTGGTTGATGACCTTGAGGACAGCAGTGAACAGGAGAAAGATTGGATCTTGGCGAGTCAGCCCAGTATCAAAACCCAGGCCTGGAAGCTCCTCCTGTTCAGTCGTGATGAGAAATTAATATTAAAAGCAGAAACTAAGATTAAGCAGCTGAGAGTCCTGATAAAAGGTAAGGTACATCCAGTGACGGGACAAGGTCATGTAGAGCCCAGGGAGAACATGCCAAATTGTGCCCCCCCCCCCCACCCCCAAGATGTATGAATATGTGTCAGCCAAACCCCCCCGCCCCCCCAAATAAAATTAAGCAGTAACACCTGCATGTTCCCCCTAAGCATAAATCTCCCTTTCCTCCCCCTGCTGAAATCCCCCCTCCTGGCACAAATCTTTGCCCCCCCCCCCCACATCCCCTCCAGCTCAAATCCACTTTCTCCACACATGCCCCCAGCACAACCCCCCTCTACCCCTCAAATTCCCCCTCCAAGCACAAATCCTCTCCCTCCACTCCACCCCCCCCCCCTCATATCGCAAATACCCCCATATTATCCCTGCTAGCATAAATCCCCCTCCTACCATATTACCTTTTCTAGCACAAACCCCCCAAATCTCCCCACCAAGAACAAATCCCCCTTCACACATCCCCCCCAAATCACCGCTCCTAGCACACCTCCCCAAATTTCCCCTTCTGGAACAATTCTTACCCTCTGCCCTCCTCTCCCCCCAACTCCTCGTGGTGCCCCCCCACTTCATATGATAACACAGTGCCCAGGGCAGCCGCCCCCTCCTGCCCACCCCTTGTCCCGGCCCTGGGTACATCCGTTCTTTGCCTTTCTTTTGTAGATAGATAATGTACCAATGACAGTCTTGTCTTTCTGACCTCTTTGGGTGGGCAAACATCTGAATCAAGCAAACACAGGCAATGCTATCACAAAAAAAAAAACCTTAAAGTAGAAGTCCAGTCAAAACCTAACTAAGCTTAAGCCTGCTCCCATTCCCATTCTAAGCCTATTCTAACTAAACTGTAATGGAAAGATGTCTGCACTTACCAAATCTTAGGGCACTTCAGTCCGGTCATGTGATCTCCTCAGCGACCAGCTTCAGTGAAGAGGAGCGAGCAGTTACAATGGCTTCAGAGCCCTGGCACTGACATCACCATTATCCCCTTCCCGCCGAGCGTACACAGATATATGTACTCGGCTTTCGGGGGTTATACCGGGATGATGCCCGCAGCTACAGGCATCATCTCAGTACCGTTTTATCGGCTTTCCAGGGATAACAACTGATGCGGCTAAAAGCCACTCAATTGTTGTCCCGCAGGAGCGGGAGGGGGACGTCCTCCCCTCCCGCCGCCTCCCGCCGCTCTGACCGGACCTCCCGTCCCACCGGGAGACCCGATCCTTGATCCGCCGCTTCCGGCAGCTAGTGACAGACTGACACGAAGCCGGAAACGTTCCAGTCTCCTGATTGTAAAACACGGAACCGACGTCCCAACGTCACTTCCTGTATACTCGGCTGCCAATATCGCCGGTTTTAAAAAAATATACAGTATTCAGAATCGTCAAAAACGGCAATCTGAATACTTTGAAGTGCAAAGAAGGGATTGGAGGTCTTTTAGACCCCCCCCCCCCCCCCGATCCCTCCATAAAGAGTACCTGTCACCACCTATTACTGTCACAAGGAAGGTTTACATTCCTTGTGACAGCAATAAAAGTGATCACATTTTTAAACACAATTTAATGATATAAAAATAAATAAAATAAATAAGAAAAAAAAAATGTTTAAAGTGCCCCCGTCCCCACGAGTTCGCGCAGCAAAGAAAACACGTTCAAAAGTCACGGTGTTCAAATCACACATGTGAGGTATCGCCGCGATCGTCAGAGCGAGAGCAATAATTCTAGCACTAGACATCCTCTGTAACTCTAACATAGTAACCGTTAAAAAAAAAATTAAAGCGTCGCCTATGGAGATTTTTAGGTACCGTAGTTTGTCGTTATTCCACGAGTGCGTGCAATTATAAAGCGTGACATGTTTGGTATCTATTTACTCGACGTAACATCATATTTCACCTTATACAAAAAAATTGGGTTAACTTTGCTGTTTAGTTTTTTTTTTAATTCATGAAAGTGTCCCTTTTCCCAAAAAGTTGCGCTTAAAAACACTGCTGCACAAATACCGTGTGACATAAAATATTGCAACAATCGCCATTTTATTCTCTAGATGCTCTGCTAAAAAAAAAAATATACATAATGTTTGGGGGCTCTAAGTAATTTTCTAGCAAAAAATACGGATTTTAACTTGTAAACACCAAATGTCAGAAATGGGCTTAGTCATGAAAGGGATAAACATGCTAATGCCGCGTACACACGATCGGAAATTCGGCCAGCAAAAGACCGATGAGAGCTTTTCATCGGGAAATGCGATTGTGTGTATGCTCCACCACGAGCCACTCCCCCCACACCCACGCCCTCCAAACTGCATCAAATAGTGGGTGTGATCAAATTTTTTTTAACAGTGGGAGGGTCTTAAAGGGGCATTAAATACCAGGAGTGCATTATGTGCAGAGTTGGGGGGGGGGGGGGGTAACAGAGTGCAGAGTTCAAGGTTGCGCTGCATACAGAGTGCAGAGTTCAGGGGTGCGCTACACACAGAGTGAAGGATTCAGCCTTCTTCCACAGCTGCTAACCTCTGCATTCCCCATCCACAGCTCACTTTCACCTCTCTTCAGCTCTGACCTCTGCATGCTACCCCTTCTACTGCCTCCATACCCCCCCTTCCTTAAAAGCTCCACCATCTTCTACCTTACTTTTGTTGCTGTATTAAGTTGAAGCACTCAGCCAGTTCTAGTACCTCCCCACACACTGTAGGTGGCTCCACCTCTCTGCACCTCTCTCGCTTGCAGGGAGATCAATCATCGAGGACATCCTTTATTGCACCCCAGGCACCCGCATCTCCCTTGTCCCCATCCTGTAATCAGTGGGGGCCATTCAGGAGATCAGATCTATGGGAGCCGTTCAGAGTCGAGATGTCGCTTGTAAACACAAAAGCCAGACTTCTGTGTTTACAAGTGATAGTGGTGAGCAGAGGGCCTGAGCCAAAGGTGGTGGAACTCAGTTCCACCAAGTTCCAGCTGAAAAAAAGCCCTGTGCATTCCTATGGGTTCCTGTTTAAACTTGCCTGTCTCCACCCAAAACAAAAACCTAATGTTTCTTAATCTGCAAAAATGTTGAGTAGATATAGGAGAATTCATATTGTAAATGACATCATAGGCACCTTTTAAAATTCTATCAGCGCACAGCACCAAAGGCTTTGGTGCTTGAGCCCAATTAATGTACCTGTCACAGACAGAGGCGTTAATTTTTCTGTATCTGCACTGAAGAAGGACTGAGGAAGATGTGTCCACACTGGACCCTTCCTTCCTCAGTGCACTCTCTCCCACCATCCCTCCCAAAGCCACTGCACCCATCACACTGAGAAGTCAAATGCTTGTGCAGAACCTAATGGGGAACTGAGAGACTAATTCCTCATCAGGTCCTTTTCATTTTTGATTGATCATGTATGGGAGTGGGCGGACCCATAGCTGCTATTCAGTCCAATAGCATCTTTTGTATGCCCCCCCATTGCTGTGCACTGTCACGCAAAGTTAAAGTGGGAAATAGCCTTTCAGTTCCCCATCGGGTTCAAAAGGGGAAGCTCCGCTTGTCTGCTTCCCCCCTCATGCTACCACATTTGGCACCTTTCGGAGGATACCTGTCAAAAATTTGCTGCAGAGAAGTCCTCCTGAAGTTCAGCCCCCTCCTCCTTCTCCCACCACCAGGCCATTCACAAAGTGCAGCATGCTTTGCACATGCGCAGTACGGAGCTGGCTGTGAAGCCGAAGGGCTATAATGCCAGTTTTCCTTACAAGTTTCCCTTATCAGTGCCCATCAGTGCTGCATATTGGTGCTTCCTCCTCAGTGCCACCTCATCAGTGTCCCATATTAGTGCTGCCTCATCAGTGCCCATCAGTGTTGCATCTTAGTTCTCCCTCATCAGTGCTGCCTCATCAGTGCCCATTAGTGTCGCATATTAGTTCTTCCTCAGTGCCACCTCATCAGTGCCACATATTAGTTCCTCCTCATCAGTGCCGCTTTATCAGTGTCACGTATTAGTTCTTCCTCATCAGTGCCGCTTCATCAATGTTGCATATTCTTCCATCAGTGTCACATATTAGTGTCACATATTAGTTCTTTCTCATCAGTGCCCATTAGTGTTGCATATTAGTTTTTCCTCATCAGTGCCACCTCATCAGTGCCCATTAGTGTTGCATATTAGTTCTTCCTTATCAGTGACGCTTCATCAGTGTCGCTTATTAGTTCTTCCTCATCTGTGTCACCTCATCGGTGCCCATCAGTGTCACATATTAGTTCTTCCTCATCTGTGTCACCTCATCTGTGCCCATCAGTGTCACATATTAGTTCTTCCTCATCTGTGTCACCTCATCGGTGCCCATCAGTGTCACATTAGTTCTTCCTCATCTGTGTCACCTCATCAGTGCCCATTAGTGTCACATATTAGTTCTTCCTCATCTGTGTTGCCTCATCGGTGCCCATCAGTGTCACATTAGTTCTTCCTCATTAGTGCCGCCTCATCAGTGCCCATCATGAGTGTTGCATATTAGTTCTTCCTCATCTGTGTTGCCTCATCGGTGCCCATTAGTGTCACATATTAGATCTTCCTCATCAGTGCCGCCTCATCAGTGTCCATCAGTGTCACAAATACTTCCTCATCTGTGTTGCCTCATCGGTGCCCATCAGTGTCACATATTAGTTCTTCCTCATTAGTGCCGGCTCATAAAAATAAATAAAAATGTCATATGTGTACAGTGTAGCATGATCGTGCAATTGTCATTCAAAGTGTGACAGCGCTGAAAATTGGCCTGGGCAGGAAGGGGGAGGTATTGCCCGGTATTGAAGTGGTTAAATAAAAGTTAATTGTAGAACAGGGACAGTCATCCAGTTAAAGAAATGTGACAGCAAAAAAAAAAATATAAAAACCCCCCCTCAACCGTACCAGGTCACATGCCCTCAACATTGGGAGGGTGCTTTGGGGGTCTGTGACCCCCCAAAGCACCTTGTCCCTATGTTGATGAGGACAAGGGCCTCATCCCCACAACCCTGGCCATTCGTTGCGGGGGTCTGCGGGCGCCCCCCCCCCTGTGAGAAATGGTAAGGGGGTACAAAAGTACCCCTACCATTTCACCCAAAAAGTGACAAAAATGGTAAAAATGACAGGAGACGGTCTTTGACAATTCCTTTATTAAAATCTTCTTTCATCTTCTTTCTTCTGGTCTTCCTTCTTTCTTTATCCTTCGGTTTCTTCATCTTCTTCCATCTTCTTCTTCCTCCGATCCACTTCTTCTTGCTCTGGTCTTCTCGTCCTTCTCGTCCGGCATCTTCTTCCACGGCGTCAGCGTCTGTTCTTCTGTGTTGGGCCGCTCCGCGCAATGGGAGGCTCCTGCTGTGTGAGGCTTCGCTCCGTCTGACAGTTCTTTTATAACGGAGGGCGGGGCCACCTGGTGACCCTGCCTCCCATTGCGCTGAGCTGCCCGGCACAGAAGAACAGACGCCAACGCCGTGGAAGAAGATGCCGGACGAGAAGGACGAGAAGACCATTGCAAGAAGAAGCGGATCGGAGGAAGAAGAAGATGGAAGAAGATGGAAGAAGAATATGAAGAAACCGAAGGATGAAGAAAGGAAGAAGGAAGACCAGAAGAAAGAAGATGAAAGAAGATTTTAATAAAGGAATTGTCAAAGACTGTCTCCTGTCATTTTTACAATTTTTATCACTTTTTTGGTGAAATGGTAGGGGTAAAAGTACCCCCTTACCATTTCACACGGGGGGGGCGGGATCTGGGGGTCCCCTTGTTAAAGGGGGCTTCCAGATTCCGATGAGCCCCCCGCACACAGACCCCCACAACCAATGGCCAGGGTTGTGGGGATGAGGCCCTTGTCCTCATCAACATGGGGACAAGGTGCTTTGGGGGGTCACAGACCTGGTATGGTTCAGGAGGGGGGGCGCTCTCGTCCCCCACGCTTTTTTTTTTTTTTTTTATCAATTAAAAAAAAAAAATAATGTGTTTTTTTTTTTTCAAAATTGTCGCTCTTTTTTTGTTTATAGCGCAAAAAATAAAAACCACAGAGGTGATCAAATACCACCAAAAGAAAGCTCTATTTGTGGGAAAAAAATACGTCATGCCATGTCGTACGACCGCGCAATTGTCAGTTAAAGCGATGCAGTGCCGAATCGCAACAAGTGCTCTGGTCAAAATGGTCCGGGGCTTCAGTGGTTAAATGAATATAGTCTTTTACATCCCGAGAGATCTCTATCCCCAGATATTTCACTGTATCCTTAATTTGAAGTTTAGAGGCTTGATTTAATAAGGGGGGCTTTAACTCATCCAGTGTTAATAATATGGATTTATCCCAGTTAATCTGGAAACCAGAAAATAGCCCAAACACGTATTACCGTATATACTCGAGTATAAGTCGAATAAGTAGAATTTTTCAGCACATTTTTTGCTGAGAAAATGCCCCCTTTGGCTTATACTGGAGTCAATCACCTTTCTGCAGCAGAGAATGACATGTTCCGACCCGATTTTGGGGCCCCGTATCTCAGGGCCACTTGGTGCTAGGAACCCCAAATTTGGTATGCAAACCCAGACCTAGCACTACAACATATCCAAAGATGGGGTTCCTAGCACCAAGTGTCCCCGAGATACGGGGCCCCAAAGTAAGGTTCGGAAAATGTAATTCTCTGCTGCAGAAAAGTGCTTGACATTTTCTAACCTGACTTTGGGGCCCCGTATCTCGGGCCACTTGGTGCTAGGAACTAGCAATACAACTTATCCAAATTTGGGGTTCCTAGCACCAAGTGGCCCCATGATACGGGGCCCCAGAGTCGGTCAACTGTGTCCATCTGCAGCAATGTCATTTCGGGACCCTTTGGGTCCAGAGACCCCAAATTTTGGCTGCAGCTAGGGGGCATCTGGGAACCCTTAACTACAGAGTTTGAAGTTTGGGGGATCTATGGCTGCAAATGGGCACAGTGAGGCTGCAAATGGGCACAGTGAGGCTGCAAATGGGCACATTGATGCTGAAAATGGGCATTGTTGACTCTCTTTTTCACTTACAGTAGCTGCGCATTTCTCACCCTAGGCTTATACTCGAGTCAATACGTTTTCCCAGTTTTTTGTGGTAAAATTAGGTGCCTCGGCTTATATTCGGGTCGGCTTGTACTCGAGTATATACGGTATGTAATTTTAACGTGTGACATGTTAGCTAGGTGAAGACAATATGGCGCGGCGCTTGCAATACAAACAATAAAACAACTGTACTATACAATAATGTAAAATCGATTCCCTTCAGTGACACCACACACATAGAACTGTACTACAAAGCACCTCCCTCAGTTGTGTCCTTACTGGCACATGTGTCAGTAAAGTGCATAAATCAATAGCAACAATCACTGTGTGATATGGTGCAAACATGTAAACAATATAAATATACAGTTTAAGTTTACAGATTTCTCTTCACTATTTTAAACATTTTCTTTCAACTTTTTGCTTTTGTTACAGATACTAAAGACTCAAGTTCTGGATCTTCTCGGAAACAATTCCCACAGGTTGAGTTTATCAGTTACAAAAAATGATTTATATCTTTATCTATCTACCTCTATCTATCTATAGCTATTTATCCCACATGTACAATCTATTACCAAAAGTATCGGGACGACTGCCTTTACACGCACGTGAACTTTAATGGCATCCCAGTCTAAAGCTGTCCATACATTATACAATCTTCTGATTCCATTTCCTTTAGATTCACCTTCAACTATGCAGTGCGAGGGCCTGCATACAAATTGAAAGTGTTTAGGTTTGATCTCATATTACGTGGTTTTAGTAAATCTAAAGGAAAATTGTATAATGTATTGGCCCACCCTGTGCAGCTATAACAGCTTCAACTCTTCTGGGAAGGCTGTCCACAAGGTTTAGGAGGGTGTCTATGGGAATGTTTGACCATTCTTCCAGAAGAGCATTTGTGAGGTCAGGCACTGATGTTAGACGAGAAGGCCTGGCTCACAGTCTTCCTCTAATTCATCCCAAAGGTGGAGTCAGGACTCTTTGTAGGCCAGTCAAGTTCTTCCACCCCAAGCTCGCTCATCCATGTCTTTATGTACCTTGCTTTGTACACTGGTCCAAATCATTTGGTGGAGGTGGGATTATGGAGTGGGGTGGAGGGGGGATTATGGTGTGGGGTGGAGGGGGAATTATGGTGTGGGGTGGAGGTGGGATTATGGTGTGGGGTGGAGGGGGATTATGGTGTGGGGTGGAGGGGGGATTATGGTGTGGGGTGGAGGTGGGATTATGGTGTGGGGTGGAGGGGGGATTATGGTGTGGGGGTGGAGGGGGGGTTATGGTGTGGGGTGGAGGTGGGATTATGGTGTGGGGTGGAGGTGGGATTATGGTGTGGGGTGGAGGGGGGATTATGGTGTGGGGTGGAGGTGGGATTATGGTGTGGGGTGGAGGTGGGATTATGGTGTGGGGTGGAGGTGGGATTTTGGTGTGGGGTGGAGGTGGGATTATGGTGTGGGGTGGAGGTGGGATTATGGTGTGGGGTGGAGGGGGGATTATGGTGTGGGGTGGAGGGGGGATTATGGTGTGGGGTGGAGGGGGGATTATGGTGTGGGGTGGAGGGGGGATTATGGTGTGGGGTGGAGGGGGGATTATGGTGTGGGGTGGAGGGGGGATTATGGTGTGGGATGGAGGGGGGATTATGGTGTGGGGTGGAGGTGGGATTATGGTGTGGGGTGGAGGTGGGATTATACACAGGTCACCCTCTCTCTCCCCTACACACAGGTCACCCTCTCCCTCCCTATACACAGGTCACCCTCTCCCTCCCCTATACACAGGTCACCCTCTCCCTCCCCTATATACAGGTCACCCTCTCCCTCCCCTATACACAGGTCACCCTCTCCCTTCCCTATACACAGGTCACCCTCTCTCTCCCCTACACACAGGTCACCCTCTCTCTCCCCTACACACAGGTCACCCTCTCCCTCCCCTATATAGAGGTCATCCTCTCCCTCCCCTATATACAGGTCACCCTCTCCCTCCCTATACACAGGTCACCCTCTCCCTCCCCTATACACAGGTCACCCTCTCCCTCCCCTATATAGAGGTCATCCGCTCCCTCCCCTATATACAGGTCATCCTCTCCCTCCCCTATATACAGGTCACCCTCTCCCTCCCCTATACACAGGTCACCCTCTCCCTCCCCTATACACAGGTCACCCTCTCCCTCCCCTATACACAGGTCACCCTCTCCCTCCCCTATACACAGGTCACCCTCTCCCTCCCCTATACACAGGTCACCCTTTCCCTCCCCTATATACAGGTCACCTCTCCCTCCCCTATACACAGGTCACCCTCTCTCTCCCCTATACACAGGTCACCCTCTCCCTCCCTATACACAGGTCACCCACTCCCTCCCCTATACACAGGTCACCCTCTCCCTCCCCTATACACAGGTCACCCTCTCCCTCCCCTATACACAGGTTGTCGTCTATCTATCTATCTATCTCCCTATCTACATGTAGGGCAGGGGTTTTTCCACCCAAATTACCATGTTAAATAATGTGATATTCTTTGAGTAAGAGTTTGGCTCCCCCTAGTGTCTTTTTCTTTTAATGCTGTTAGGTCTTTCTTGGTTTCTGTAAAGCCGCGCTTCAAAGCATTGTGGGGGAAGTAGTTCAATGAGGAAGTGACTCATGTGCTTAAACTCAGCCGGAACTACCGGCCCACAATGCCCAGTTCACAGACCCACAAGGCCAAGCCACAGAAAAGCCTGCTGGGTAAGCAAATAAAAGGAGGAGAGCGGCCATCTTTCAGCCTCTTGGGATGCCATTCAACACCTGCCTGCAGTGGAGTCTGTGTGTGACCGACAGCGGCCTGTAAGGCGCGGACCGGAATCGTTTGGCCTCTGAGCTGTTCCCGACCACAGTCAGCTGCATCAGCGTGCAGATCCAAGATTTCTAGAGGTTTCCTGCATCAGTCACCAGCCATCAGAAGGAGTGGGGCGGTGTGATGGTGCCAGCTTGGATCGGGACTGAGATACCAGTAAATGGAGACTTGCAAGCATCTGGGCCTGTTGTGGTGAGGGGGCACTTGCCCAGATCAATATAGTGCACTGTTGCCTTGTTATTCAGTTACAGACTGCTGGTGAGACTTATAGTCCCACAGGAGTGATCTCACTTATCCATTATCTGCTGTCTACTTGGTTCCCTCTTTGGATTTACAAATACTGCAGTCTAATACTCTGAGCTAGCTGAAGATCAAGAAGACATTGGACTTCTATCATCTTCTACAAAGCACCATAGTTCACTTTGCATTTTGGAACATTGCATTACAACCTAGGGGGAGCCTTTGAGTACAAGATATATGTATTGTATTGTACTATTGCATGTTCATAACAGTTATTTGCGGATTTGGTGTGTGTGCTTTGAGGTCAGTGGGAAGGCGCTTAATATAAGTGTTTGAGGATATTGAGCGTCTGTCTTGCTGGGCGCCTGTCTGCATATACATCCTTATGGTGGTCATTGAATTATCAGTTGCATGTACACATTGACTGTTATCTATTGTCATTCTCTATATCTAAGTTACCATTGTGTTTATTGTACTAAGTATTTTATCAGTAAACTTATTACGTGGTTAATTGACGATTGGTGTGAGACTCTATCTATTACTGCAACCGGTGAAGTGACGAGTTCCAAGGCTACAGTAAATATTAGACATGTGCAATTCGTTTAGTTCTGAATTTGTTTTTTAACAAATTTTGACAAATTAGTTAATTCAGAATTTCCGAATTTCCAAATTTTTCAATTTCCGAATTTCAAAATTAGCGAAATTACGAATTTCCGAAATTCCCGAATTTCGCATTTTCAGATTTCCGAATTTCCAAATTTCGCATTTTCGGATTTCCGGATTTTTGGATTTTTGAATTTCCGAATTTCGAATTTTCGGATTTTTGAAATTCCGAAAAGAAAGAAAATCTGTTTAATCCTAAATAATAACTAACTATTAAATTATAGGTATTGGAATTCCCTTTCAAATTTGTCTGTTAGTGAACGTAACGAGTACGAATTTATCCGAAGTTACGAATTATCGGAAATAACGAATGCCGACTCTAACCAAATGGAACGTAACGATCTAATAATAATAAATAACAATAATAATAATAAAACCTTTTTATTATTAATTATTTATTATTAATTTGTTCCGTTCCATTAGTTTAGATGCGGCATTCGTTATTTCAGATATTTCGTAACTTTGGAGAAATTCGTACTCGTTAATTTAATAGTTAGTTATTAATTAAACTGATTTTCTTTCTTTTTTTCAGATTTTCAAATTTTGGGATTTTCAAATCTTTGAATTCCCGAATTCCGAAAGTCCGAAATCCGAAAATTTGGAGTTCCGAAAAACCGAAAATCCAAAATTCGGAAATTCAATAATTCGGAAATACGGAAATTTGGAAATCCGAAAATTCGGAAATCCGAAAGAAATGTGAAAATTCCCTAAATTTCCGAATTTCCGAAAAAAGCAAAAAAACTAATGAAACGAAAATGAACAAATTTTTGGTCAGTGCACATGTCTAGTAAATATACTATATAGTATACTAATACAGTGTTTATCTTCACTGCTAGGTCTCACACTAATATTACCATACAGGCAGGGCTTTTTTTCTCAGAGAATAGGTGCAGGAACTCCGCCTTTCGGAGTTAGCCCTCGTCTCTGCTCCTACCCACCTCCGAGCACCGTTACTTGGTTCCACCCCCTATCCACCTCCCAATACTGCCCCTTTTAGAAAATACAGAACCAAGTAACATTTGTGGTACTAAGTAATTTGTATGGAATTTGTTAATGATAACAAGAAAATCAGTCACCAATAGACCTCACCCCCCCAGAAACAATGGACCACCTGCAAAAAATACCCCCCTCCAGCAACAATAGACCCCCGGCAGCAACAACATACCCCCCCCCCCACACAAACAGCATCAATAGACCCTCCAGCAGCCAGCTACAACAGACTGCTCCCTCAACAGTAAATCCCCCCCAACAACAATAGATCCCCCACCAGCAACAACAGACCTCCAACCCTGCAAAATTAGATTTCTTCCAGAGACAATAGGTCCCCCCAGCAGCAACAATAGACCTCCCCAGCAACAATAAACCCCTGCAAAAAAATAGCACCTCCAGTAACAATAGATCCTCCAGCAGCCAGCATCAATAGACACTGTAACACAATCCAGCACCCCTTGCCATAACATACATTCAGTGCTGAAGGTGCCGGAACTGTGTTCCCCCCGCGTTCCCGCTGAAAAAAAGCCCTGCATACAGGTGTGCCAGAGGGGTTCAGACTGTTCTTGTGGTTGAGTACAGGATTAAACATACATCAGCAGCGCCTACGGGGGTAGTGCTACATACAGTATCTATCTATCTATCATATTAATCTACAGTATCTATCTATCTATCTATCTATCTATCTATCTATCTATCTATCTACAGTATCTATGTATCTATGTATCTATCTATCTACAGTATCTATGTATCTATCTCTATCTATCTATCTATCTACAGTATCTATCTATCTACATATTTTACATGAATAAATATTGCTATTCTTTCTTCCGTGACGTGCACACTGAACATTTGCACATTAGCATGTTATTGTATCTATTTATTGATCATTACATTTTGTTGTATATCTTTGGCCACCGGAGTCTCCGCATGCAATTCAGAGATTTACAGGTACCAAGACACTGAAGGTTACAGCTGAATTCACACAGATATGTGTGCAGGACTGGGAGCCAATCAGGTGTGATGACCTCATCAACTTCTACCTGTTTTTTTTTTTACTGTCCAATCAAAGAGCTGGTAGTGGGGAGATAATATGTTTGTTCCATTTTTCAATAAAAACATCTTATTATTGTTATTTGTTTGCTTTTTTTTGTTTAAAACAACAACAGACATTAAAAGCGGAAGTCCAGGATCCATCTAAGCTTAAAGTAAACAGAGAAGTGGTAACTGCCATAATTAATTCAGATAAATCATTATATATCATGCCTCTGTATTTCGTTTTTTTAACCTCTTGCCAACCAGGCCAATGTAAAAATAATCATTCTTTGCTTGAAAATTGCATAGAACCCCCAAGCATTATATATGTTTTTTTTAGCAGAGACCCTAGAGAATACAATGGCGGTCATTGCAACTTTTTATCTCGCACGGTATTTGTGCAGCAATTTTTCAAACGTGTTTAAAATAAATGAATAAAACAGTTTAAAGTGTTAAAAATAAAAAAATAAACAGTAAAGTTAGAACAATTATTTTGCATAATGTGAAAGATGATGTTACGCCGAGTAAATGGATACCCAACATGTCACGCTTCAAAATTGCTCACGCTTGTGGAATGGCACCACATTTCGGTGCTTAAAAATCCTCATAGGCGACGCTTTAAATTTTTTTACTGGTTACATGTTTAAGTTACAGAGGAGGTCTATGGCTAATATTATTGCTCTTGCTCTAACGTTTCGTGGCGACAACTCACATGTGTGGTTTGAACACCGTTTTCATATGTGGGCGGGACTTAAGTATGCGTTCGCTTCTGCGTGTGAGCTCACGGGGACAGGGGCGCTTTAAACATAACAGACCCTTTTCCGAGCACGCAACCTTGCAGGCCGCAGGAAAAGGGGGGGGGGAGCGTATCCCCTTATCCATGTCAGGCCACATGCCCTCAACATGGGTAGGGTGCTTTGGGGTCTCAAGGGCCTCATCCCCACAACCATTGCCCGGTGGTTGTGGGGGGTCTGCGGGAGGGGGGCTTATTGTAATTTGGAAGCCCCCGTTAACAAGGGGACTTTGTCCCAAATTGTATACTGTAATTTTTACCATTTTGACACTTTTTTTGGTGAATGTGTAGGGGTAAAATGTACACGATACCAATTCACATGGGGGGGACGGGATCTGTTAAAAGGGCTTCCAGATTACGATAAGCCCCCCACCCGCAGACCCCCACAACCACCGGGCAAGGGTTGTGGGGATGAGGCCCTTGTCCCCATCAACATTGGGACAAGGTGCTTTGGGGGGGGACCCCAAAGCACCCTCCCTATGTTGAGGGCATGTGTTTTTTTTATTTTGGCGCAGGGTTCCCCTTAAAATTCAGGAACAATATTTAAAGGAATATTACATTTTTATTGTTTCACGTTAAGCATTATTAAAATCACTGCTCCTGAAAAATGGAAGTTTAAAACTTTTTTTGGGCATTTATACATGTCTCCTGGGGCAGGACCCGGGTCCCCAAACACTTTTTATGGCAATACCTTCCATATAAGCCTTTAAAATTAGCACTTTTTATTTTTTTTTTATGTTGGTGCCCCATAGACTTTAATGGTGTTCATACACATTTTTTACCTGTTCACATGTTCTGGTGCGAACCGAACCGGGGGGTGTTCGGCTCATCCCTAGTAGCCAAGTCCCGGGGGCCCTTGAGGCCTAATGGTGACCTCCAGAGCCAGGGACAGCTGACATCCTTTTGTGTAGAGAGGGTTTCAAGGCATGGTGGGTGTAATGCAAAAGTATATTGATGGGCGCCAGACACTTCTTGAATGCAAAGAGATTTATTGTCTCTTAAACAGAACTGTGGGAGAGAGGGTTGGGGCCAGGGCACCCTTAGGTAGATGCAATGTTAATTGGCAGACTCTGAGACTTCTATAGGCAGACTGCCATGCAGGGAAAGGCATCCAGCTAGACACCACATCTGCATGAGTAGGACCGCTGTCTCCTATGCCAACAATCTTGAAACAATTTCTAACAAAGGTTGTAATGAACTCCTTTACATCCTCTACAATCTCCTCTTGTAGATCTTCGCTCAACTGAGCTCCCAGGCTATCACTTAGACTTGCTGATCCACTGCCATTGGATCTGCTGAGCTCTTCCAATCTTCTTACTCAGTATCTTTCTCAAGCATCACCCCTGCGTCCCTTCTGGGTGCCTGGCTTGGCACACAATAATGCTCTGCAAGGGTCATTTCCGCTGGCTGGGTCCTTGGCTTGACACCTGCTGAAGTTTCCCAATTCTTCAGCGTCCCCTGTTGGTGAGAATACTGCTGCGGTACTTGCTTCAGCTACTCACAGTGGTCTCCGGTGGCGAGATGGATGGTCCCTTAGTGGCGACAGCTTTCTCTCTACCTCCGACCATGACTGGTTCCCCGGCCGTGGAACCATTACTTCTGGTTGGACTGCAAGCCGCAGTCCCAACCCTACGCTGATCACTTGCTTCTGGATAGGCCCTCAGTTACAGCCTAGCAGCCAGATGTCCCCAGAATAGGCCCAAGGCTTATGGCCTACCATTCCGGGGCAATATGTCCACCCAGACAGCCATCTAGGTGGCACAGGCCCTGATTACCTGACTCCACCAAATAAATAAGCTCTCCCAGCAGGCCAAGGGACTCAAGAAAATCCCTGCCCTTTGCGCACCTCCGGTGGCTCACTCCCACTGTGATCATACACAGCGAGAGCCCAGCGGTGTGTACCACGGATTTGATGTCCACCGGCACCTACCGATCATCCAGCAGAGAGGCAGAAAGGCGGTCTGCTTATGTAAACAAGACAGATTGGCGTTCTGACAGGAGGGAAGGCATGGATCCCTTGTCTCTGCAAAGCAGGGAAGAAAATCTATCTCTTCCCCTAGTAAAAGCACCTCCCACAGTTTAGTAAAACACAGGTTAGGCACACAGTTAACCCTTTGATCGCCCCTGATGTTAACCCTTTCCCAGCCAGTGTCATTAGTGCAGTGACAGTGCAGATTTTTTAGCACTGATCACTGTATTGGTGTCACTGGTCCTCAAAAAGTAACTTTTGCACAAACCAACCAATATACACTTATTGGGATTTTTTTTTTTTTTTAACCAAAAATGTCTGCTATGTGAGGACACGACTGCTGAGACTAGCTTTAACCGCTTCCCAACCAGACGCTGCAGTCCCCTGCGCGAGCCGTCGTAGCTGTACGTTGGCTCGCGGGGTCGGGATAGCAGGCGTGCACACTCTGCACAGTGGGGGTGCCGATGCTCGTGCTGGTCGCGATGACCGCCGGACACTACCGGTCGTGAGCAGGAAACACAGAACAGGGACGAGTGTATGTAAACTAGTGTAAAAAGAGGGCTGCGCTGAGTGAAAAATTAGTACAATAATAAATAACAGTAATGTATAGATCAACCAAATATTACCATGGGTGAAAAATAAAGAATGAAAAATGGATGTTGACATCCAGTGAGACAAAGAAGTCACAGACTATCTAATACTAAAAACCAAAATAGACTATTGAGAGCCCATATGTGGTATAGGGCAAAAAATATTGTTCAAACAAATTAAGCACAACAATATAAGTGTAAAGTGTCCAAGTAACAGTAGATCCAATCAAACGGTGACAATAAGTGACATCAGCCGTGACTGCAATGGCTTTTCCAAAGTGATATCCAAACGGTAAAGTGACAAGTGCTTAGTGTTCCCACCACCAGGCTAGATGTAGGCTTACCAGATGGAAGTGGAATAAACGCATGTGGCTATAGCCCAGCCCAGGCCTTTTCCTCCAGGGTAACGTGGATCCTCTAAGGTATCGTGGCTCAGCCTCTATCTCCGGAATGGATTGTAGTCACCATAAATAGTAACGGTCCAGGAGATCCACAGCTGTAGGGGAGTCTCTCTTGGTCTCCACCGAGATTTGCCCAAACAAAGAGGCAGGGGAAAAAGAGGAACACACCATGGGTGGAATCCAACAGGTTTATTGGTAAAAAAAACGCCAATAGGCGTAAATAAAACAAAATAAAAAATACGTTTTTTTAAAAATTTGCGGCCGGCCGGCAGCAGTACACGCCCGTGCTAGGACGCAGAACGCGGTGACGTCAGCACGTCGCTCCTCCCTACGCGTTTCGTCAGAGAATGACGTATTCATGGGGCACGTAGTAAACTAGACATGTGCAATTCAGTTCGTTTTTTTTTCAGTTTTTCTTTAACCACTTCAGCCCCGGACCAATTGGCAGCCAAAGGACCAGGCCCCTTTTTGCAATTCGGCACTGCGTCGCTTTAACTAACAATTGCGCGGTCATGCGACGTGGCTCCAAAACAAAATTGGCGTCCTTTTTTTCCCACAAATAGAGCTTTCTTTTGGTGGTATTTGATCGCCCCTGCGGTTTTTATTTTTTGCGCTATAAACAAAAATAGAGCGACAATTTTGAAAAAAATGCAATATTTTTTACTTTTTGCTATAATAAATATCCCCAAAAAATATATAAAAAAACATTTTTTTTCCTCAGTTTAGGCCGATACGTATTCTTCTACATATTTTTGGTAAAAAAAATCGCAATTAGCGATTATTGATTAGTTTGCGCAAAAGTTATAGCGTTTACAAAATAGGGGATAGTTTTATAGCATTTTTATTAATATTTTTTTTTTTATTAGTAATGGCGGCGATCAGCGATTTTTATTGTGACTGCGACATTTTGGCGGACACATCGGACATTTTTGACACATTTTTGGGACATTTGTCATTTATACAGCAATCACTGCTATTTAAATAGCACTGATTCCTATGTAAATGACAGTTGTAGTTAGGGGGTTAACCACTAGGGGGCGGGGAGGAGTCAGTGTGACGTGTTGTGTTTTTTTTTTACAGTAGGGGGGCGTGGCTGTACGTCTAAAGCCATTGATCGGCGTTCCCGATGACAGGGAACCGCCGATCACTGACAGTCAGTGTAGGAAGCGCGGGGAGAGGTTTGTTTACATAGACCTCTCCCCGTTCTTCAGCTCCGTAACCCGATCGTGGGATACCAGCGGCGATCGGGTCCGCTGGTCCCGCGGCCGGGGTCACGGAGCTCCCGACCGGGTCGCGAGCGCGCCGCTAGCGGCGCGCGCGCGACCCACGGGCAGGCACATGCACGATCACGTACAGGTACGTGATTCTGCCTGCCCGTGCCATTCTGCTGACGTATATATGCAGTGGCCAGTCGGGAAGCAGTTAAAATTCGTTATATTTGTTCATTCCTTATCGTACGAATGAACGAACGATTCGCTAAAAATTTTAACGAATGTTCGAATCGAACGAATCCGAAAAACAATGAAAATCCGAAATAACCAAATTATAAACAACGAAACCACGAAAGAAGAAAATCCGAAAAACGAAAACAGGAATATACATTTTTTTTTTTTTTAGATTCGTAATTTTCTGTGTCTCTTACAATGGCGCTGCTTAACGTGCTTCGCATGGATTGAATGAAAAAATTTGTACATTCGTAACTTTTTTTTTTTTTTTTTTTGATTCGTCATTTTCTGTGTCTCTTACAATGGCGCTGCTTAACGTGCTTCGAATGGATTGAACGAAAAAAATCGTACATCCGTAACTTTTTTTTTCGATTCGTAATTTTCCGTGTCTCTTAAAATGTAATAATAGCATACACATTACATAAAATTATGAATTATGCTCCGATTACGAATCTACGAAAACAATGTTACGAAAGTACGAATAAATCAATCTAACGAAAGTACGAATGTAACTAAATCTACGAAAATAGGAATGCGTACGAATTTCGAATAAACGGAAAAACGAATCAACGAAAAAATAACTCTTACGAATTTACGAATCGTTACGAATACGAACACCGACGACTTACGAATTTACGAATCGTTACGAATACGAACACCGACGACTTACGAATTTTCGAATCGTTACGAATCAACGGAAACGAAAGAAACTAAACGAAAATAAACAAATTTTTCTTTTGTGCACATGTCTAATGTAAACACACAAATGCCTGTTCTGTTCTGACAGCAGTGACAGATCGTGTGTTCCTATTAGCTAGGAACCACGATCCTTCACTTTCTCCAGTCAGGCCCCTTCTGTTAGAATCACCTCCTAGGGAACACAGTTAACCCCTCTATCACCCCCTAGTGGTTAACCCCTTCACTGCCAGTGACATTTTTAGAGTAATCAGTGCATTTTTATAGCACCGATCGCTGTATAAATGCCAATGGTCCCAAAAATGTGTCAAAATTGTCCGATGTGTCCGCCATAATGTCGCAGTCATGATAAAAATCGCAGATCGCCGCCATTACTAGTAAAAAAAAAAAACAAATAATAATAATAATAAAAATGCTATAAATCTATCCCCTATTTTGTAGACACTATAACTTTTGTGCAGACCAATCAATATACGCTTATTGCTATTTTTTTTTATCAAAAATATGTAGAAGAATACATATCGGCCTAAACTGAGGAAAGAAATTGTTTGTTTTTTTTTAAGATGGGGATATTTATTATAGTAATATTGCTTTTTTTCAAAATTGTCGCTCTTTTTTTGTTTATAGCGCAAAAAATAAAAAACGCAGAGGTGATCAAATACCACCAAAAGAAAGCTCTATTTGTGGGAAAAAAAAGGACGTTAATTTTGTTTGGGAGCCAAGTCACACGACTGCGCGATTGTCAGTTAAAGCGACGCAGTGCCGAATAGCAAAAAGTACTCTGGTCTTTGGCCAGCCAAATGGTCTGGGACTGAAGTGGTTAAATATCTGTTTTTAGAGCTGACCTATGGACCCCAGGCCGTTTAAGGGCCCTGCGACAATGGATCAAAATAATATTGATTTGATCTAGAAAGAAGATTACAATGAAGCTTTATTAAATTGTTTATAAAAAGATAGAAAATTGTATAACCTCAAAGAAATGAAAACTTCACATTAACCACTTCAGCCCTGGAAGATTTGGCTGCTAAATGGCCAGGCCATTTTTTTTGCGATTCGGCACTGCGTCGCTTTAACTGACAATTGCGCGGTCGTGCGACGTGGCTCCCAAAACAAAATTGATGTCCTTTTTTCCCCACAAATAGAGCTTTCTTTTGGTGGTATTTGATCACCCCTGTGGTTTTTATTTTTTGCAGTATAAACAAAAAAAAGCGAAAATTATGAAAAAAAACCACAATATTTTGTACTTTTTGCTATAATAAATACCCCTGTTTTTTTTTTTTTTAAAAAAGCTAATTTTTTCCTCAGTTTAGGCCGATATGTATTCTTCTACATATTTTTGGTAATAAAAATCACAATAAGTGTATATTGATTGGTTTGCGCAAAAGTTATAGCATCTACAAAATAGGGGTTAGATTTATGGCATTTTTATTATTATTTTTTTTCATTAGTAATGGCGGTGATCTGCGATTTTTATCGTGACCGCGACATTATGGCGGTCACATCGGACAATTTTGACACATTTTTGGGACCATTGTCATTTATAAAGCGATCAGTGCTATAAAAAATGCACTGATTACTGTATAAAAATGTCACTGGCAGTGAAGGGGTTAACCACTAGGGGGCGATCAAGGGGTTAACTGTGTTCCCTAGTGTGTGTTCTAACTGAAGGGGGGAGGGGACTGACCTAGAGGAGATGAGAGATCTTTGTTCCTAGCTATTAGGAACTCACGATCGGTCTCTCCTCACAGAACAGAACACGGATTTGTGTGTTTACACACACAGGTCCCTGTTTTCTGCCTCTCGTGCCCGCGATCGCTCACGGCCGGTGGTCATCGCGAACGTCGGCCACGAGCATCGGCACCCCCTCAGTGCAGCGGCGCGCGCGCGCGTGCTAGCCCGCTTAAAGGGACCGACGTACAGCTACGATGGTTCGCGGAGCCAGCCTGCCGCAGTATAACTACGGAGGCTGGTCCATAAGCGGTTAAAGACTCTATAGAGAAACTTCTGTATTAACCACTTGCCGCCTGCCCTATAGGCAAATGATGTTGGCAAAGTGGTTTCAAAATCCATGACGTCCTCAGGATTTTGAGCCGCTGCGCGCCCCCGGTGGCGCGCATCGCGGCGATCGTTGTTGCGGTGTGTCAGTCTGACACCCCACAACTACGATCTCGGTAAAGAGTCTCTGAAGGAGACTCTTTACCACGTGATCAGCCGTGTCCAATCACGGCTGATCACAGTGTAAATAGGAAGAGCCGGTGGAGTAGCGAAGAGCCAATCGGCTTCTCCTCTGACAGGGGGGGGGGTGTGTGCTGATCGATTATCAGCGCAGCCCCCCTGAGGATGCCCACACTGCACCACCATGGATGCCACCAGACCACCAGGGATGCCCAGCACCAGGTATGCCACCCTAGACCACCAGGGATGACACACAGTGCCCACAATGGATGCCAATCATTTACATCAATCATCATCAACAATTATTGTTTGGCACTGATTGGCATCCATCAGTACAAAACAAAAAAATACAATGCCGCCTATCAGTGCCCATCCGTGCCACCTATCAGTGCCCATCCGTGCCACCTATCAGCGCCCATCCATGCTCATTCGTGCCGCCTATCCATGCTGCCTATCCATGCCCATCCATGCCGCCTATCCATGCCCATCCATGCCGCCTATCCATGCCAATCCGTGCCAGCTATCAGTGCTAATTTGTGCCACCTATCAGTGCCGCCTCTCAGTCCTGCCTATCAGTGCCACCTATCAGTGCCGCCTATCAGTGCCACATATCAGTGTCCATCCGTGCCGCCTATCAGTACCCATCCATGCTCATCCGTGCCGCCTATCCATGCCGCCTATCCATGCCAATCCGTGCCAGCTATCAGTGCCAATTTGTGCCACCTATCAGTGTCCATCCGTGTTGCCCATCAGTGCCGCCTATCATGCCCATCAGTGCCACATTATCAGTGCCCATCAATGCCACCTCACCAGCTACTACCCCAACTACTGCTATTCTTACCACAGCTACTACCCCAACTACTGCTATTCTTACCACAGCTACTACCCCAACTAATATTCCTACTACAGCTACTACACCAACTACTACTATTCTTACCACAGCTACTACCCCAACTACTGCTATTTTTACCACAGCTTCTACCCCAACTACTGCTTTTCTTACCACAGCTACTACCCCAACTACTGCTTTTCTTACCACAGCTACTACCCAAGCTACTGCTATTCTTACCACAGCTACTACCCCAACTACTGCTATTCCTACCACAGCTACTACCCCAACTACTGCTATTCTTACCACAGCTTCTACCCCAACTACTGCTTTTCTTACCACAGCTACTACCCCAACTACTGCTTTTCTTACCACAGCTACTACACCAGCTACTGCTATTCTTACCACAGCTACTACCCCAACTACTGCTATTCTTACCACAGCTACTACCCCAACTACTGCTATTCTTACCACAGCTACTACCCCAACTACTGCTATTCTTACCACAGCTACTACCCCAACTACTGCTATTCTTACCACAGCTACTACCCCAACTACTGCGATTCTTACCACAGCTACTACCCCAATTACTACTTTTCCTATGTCTGCTATTACACCAACTACTACTATTCCTACTGTTGCTACTACCCCAGCCACTACTATTGCTACTCCAGCTCCTACTACCCCCACTGCTGCACTGATGCTATGTGAATATTCTTGTACGGATCTCTGTATTGGATGTATAATGATGTCTTTTATACACAGGGAAGGAGAAGGTGATTGTGGTGGTTGACAGGGCTGGTGCAAGGATCTTTGACACCCTAGGCGAAACCTAATTTTGCCGCCCCCCCCCCCCCCCCCCCCCGGCTGCGCCCCTGACTCCACTTTACCCTGCCGTTGCTACACATATGACCTATCTGACCCCTACACTGACCCCCTGACAGACACATACACCGATCCACCTGACTCCTACTTCCCGCACTACTCACATTACACTGACCCCTACACTGATCTACCTGATAATTACACTGACCTACCTGGAACCTACACTAATCTACCTGACCCCTACACTGACACATGCACTGACCCCTACACTGATCCCTACACTGACACATGCACTGACCCCTACACTGATCCCTACACTGATCCCTACACTGACACATACACTGACCCCTACACTGACCCCTACACTGAAAGACACCTACACTGACACATGCACTGACTGACACCTGCACTGACACCTGCACTGACTGACACCTACACTGACACATGCACTGACTGACACCTACACTGACACCTACACTGACTGACACCTACACTGACACCTACACTGACACATGCACTGACTGACACCTACACTGACACCTACACTGACACATGCACTGACTGACACCTACACTGACACCTACACTGACACATGCACTGACTGACACCTACACTGACACCTACACTGACACATGCACTGACTGACACCTACACTGACACATGCACTGACTGACACCTACACTGACACATGCACTGACTGACACCTACACTGACACCTACACTGACACATGCACTGACTGACACCTACACTGACACCTACACTGACACATGCACTGACTGACACCTACAGTGACACATGCACTGACTGACACCTACACTGACCCCTACACTGACACATGCACTGACCCCTACACTGATCCCTACACTGATCCCTACACTGATCCCTACACTGACACATGCACTGACCCCTACACTGACCCCTACACTGACAGACACCTACACTGACACATGCACTGACTGACACCTGCACTGACACCTGCACTGACTGACACCTACACTGACACATGCACTGACTGACACCTACACTGACACCTACACTGACACATGCACTGACTGACACCTACACTGACACATGCACTGACTGACACCTACACTGACACCTACACTGACACATGCACTGACTGACACCTACACTGACACATGCACTGACTGACACCTACACTGACACCTACACTGACACATGCACTGACTGACACCTACACTGACACCTACACTGACACATGCACTGACTGACACCTACACTGACACATGCACTGACTGACACCTACACTGACACCTACACTGACACATGCACTGACTGACACCTACACTGACACCTACACTGACACATGCACTGACTGACACCTACACTGACACCTACACTGACACATGCACTGACTGACACCTACACTGACACCTACACTGACACATGCACTGACTGACACCTACACTGACACCTACACTGACACATGCACTGACTGACACCTACACTGACACCTACACTGACACATGCACTGACTGACACCTACACTGACACATGCACTGACGGACACCTACACTGACACCTGCACTGACTGACACCTACACTGACACCTACACTGACACATGCACTGACACATGCACTGACACCTACTTCCTGCACTACTCACACACAAACCCCCTCCATACAGCTCAATGTAGATCGGGGAGGATCCATCCTCCTCCTTACCTCTGCTCTTTGTACCTCCGCTCCACGATGTCCCCGCCCGGGCCAGGCCAGCGCCGTCCACCCGCTCCATGATCTCCCCGCCGGGGCCAGGCCAGCGCCGTCCACCCGCTCCACGATGTCCCCGCCGGGAGGTCAGCTGACAGACGCTGCACCTCTCAATGCTCCTATCTCCGCCGAGCCCCGCCCCTCTGCTGCACACTCACACACAGTCAGAGCCGCTCCAGGGGGACAGGCTGGGTCAAAGGAGTCCCGGAGCGGCGCTGTGAGTTACATCTCCTGTGTGAGGAGATGTGACAGCCCAGCGGGGCGCTCAGCGGGACACATGGGGGATTGGTGGCGGTCGCGGATTTGTTCACTTGAATGGGGCAAGCGACCAGGAGAGTAGAGCTGAGCTCAAACAGGACAGAGGCCGTGGTTGCGCCCTAGGTGGTAGTGCGCCCTAGGCGGCTGCCTACTTCGCCTAGTGGTAGCACCGGCCCTGGTGGTTGATGATCTGGAGGACTCCAGTGATGGAGAGAAGACCCGGATCCTGAAATGTCAGCCCAGTATTGGAACTTTGGCCAGAGAAATCTTTCTATTCAATGCAAATCACAAAAAAAAACGATGACAGCCGATCAGATGACTGAAGTGACCAATCATCCATGTGCATCGACTGGTTTCAAAAAAACAGGCTCAAAAATGGCATTTAAATGTTCACCACAATAACTGCAAAGAATATAAACCCACATTTTATGCAATAAATACCTTTTAAAAACCTAAATATAACCTCGTAAAAATAGCGACATCATCAGTGGGCTGTACATAGCTCATGTAGAGAGCAGAGCTCTGGGAGGGGCCCAGCAGGCTCCACCCACCAGCATAAATGTACAGGAGGGGGGCGGAGACGAGACCAGTCTTCCTGCACAATGAGAGGGGGCAGCAGTGATTGGTCTTTATTACAGGAAGTCTCACACTGGATTACTGCACAGATCTGGAGGATATACACAGAGCACACCGAGATTCAAGGAAGAATACACACGATTAATGGATTTAGAGAATATTTATTTATCCTGGAGTTCAGCTTTAACTGCAGACAGTGCAGGAACAAGTTGCATGACAGCAGGGTGGATATAAATCAATGATTTAAAAAAAAAAAATAGGATTTTTTTTTTATTTAAATCAGATTTTTTTTTTTTTAATTTTTTTTTTTTAAATCAGATTTTTTTTTTTATTTAAATCAGATTTTTTTTTATTTAAATCAGATTTTTTTTTATTTTAAATCGATTTTTTTATTTTTTTAATCTAATTTATTTTAATAAAATGCTTTTGGAGCAAAAATCGATCTAAAAGATAGTTTTCTATGTAGGATACATTAACCCCTTGCCTCCCATGCCAATTCTGACATTTCTCTCCTACATGTACATGTAAAAAAATAAAAACTCATCATCTTTTATGCTATAAAATTACATAGATATACATATTTGCGATTCGGCACTGCGTCGATTTAACTGACAATTTCCCCCACAAATAGAGCTTTTCTTTTGGTGGTATTTGATCGTCTCTGCGGTTTTTATTTTTTGCGCTATAAACAAAAAAAAAAAGAGCGACAATTTTGAAAAAAAATAATACGCATTATTTTTTTACTTTTTGCTATAATAATTATCAAATTAAAAAAAATGAAAAAAATTATAAAAATATCATTTGGGTACAGTGTTGTATGACCGCGCAATTGTCATTTAAAGTGCGTCAACGCCGAAATCTTAAAATTGGTCTGGTCACGAGGGGGGTTTAAGTGCCCAGTAATCAGGTGGTTAACCAGTAGCCTATACATCAAAAAGAGCTGTCCCCTCTTCAGAGTAGACAGACATCCAGGTTTTGGAATACCGTTCTCATGTTTGTTGTGCCATAAGCACTAGTTCCTCCATCTTGTTTATTTCTTCCAGGAAAGAACCCAAGCCTACACACCAACCAGCTCGCAGACAACCGAATTAACCTGTCTAACAGTATGCGTTAAAAACAGGAGTTTAGTCCGCACGCATTTGCAAACGCATGCGTAAGCAACAGAGCCTCGTCACGGCACCCTGGTATCTGTGGTCCTAACACTAAAATAGGAGTGTCCCCACAGATAGGTTAATTCGGTTGTCTGCGAGCTGGCTGGTAAGTAGGCTTGGGTTTTTTCCTGGTTATTCCCCAGGCTTTGTTGTTTCTTCCGGTATGGTTTTAACTTTTACTGTATGAAGATACATTGTATATATTTTTGTGATTATCCTTCGCTCAATGTGCATAATAGTCTCAGTTGTATCACTTTGTCAGTTTATTTCTTGAATATTGAAAAACCTTGATGAAGGGGTTAGGTGAGGTCATTTATAATCCACAACATCTATAAAAAAAATTCACACATTAATAAACAGACTTGAAGTTTGGACTTGTTTTATTGGTTTGGTGCTCTTCTTGTTTATACATTCCACATCACAGGCATGCGCACAGGGTGTGCCAGGTGTGCCCAGGCACACCCTAATCACACTGTGCAGCACAGATCCCCCCTACTTCCCTGCCCCCCCTCCTTCCCCTCGCAGTGCTTCCGGCTTCCCAACTCTCCTCTCCCTCCGGCTGTTGCTGTGGGGATGTTTTAGGATGAGTAGGGGAAGGATACGGTAAATATGTAACTTACCGGCCCCTTCTCTTTCATCGTGAGTGATCGTAGTATGTGTTTGAGCTTTGGGGTGCACACCCTAATGCAATAGGCTGCGCACACCTATGTTCCACAGGTTGTCCCGCTGTGGTGCTTTGGTTAGAGAGCAGCCTCACCAAGAGACATTACACTTTAAATTCTGACACCAGTGGATTACAACTCATCAAAGCTTTTCTCGGGATCTAAACCTCATTTTCATTTTTGGTTCCCATACTAGACACTTGGAGTAAGGGGCAGAGATGGGGGGGCTGCTGAGGTTGCAGCAGGAATGGACCCAAAGCTCTGACTGCATTCCCCCCTGTCATATTATAGTACTGTGATTATGGACCCCACATCCCAAACAAAGTTTCAGTAAGTGGGACCTCAAAAGTGTCACCTATAATAAATACAATACAATATTCAAAAAATATCTGTAGTAAAATGTTTGTTTATTACAACTGTGCCTAAACTAAA
Source organism: Lithobates sylvaticus (assembly GCA_028564925.1). Taxonomy (NCBI): domain Eukaryota; kingdom Metazoa; phylum Chordata; class Amphibia; order Anura; family Ranidae; genus Lithobates; species Lithobates sylvaticus. Next base: position 299,217,873 of record CM053031.1, on the reverse strand, counting down.
GACATCTTTGCTTTGATCAGTCCGGTAGGCTTCTATGAGTGTGATTTGTTCTTTGTTCGCTCCCAGTCACTTAATATATTCTGGGAGGGGTATGAGCGTGTGTATAGGGGTCTGTCGGAGTGGGAGGGACTTGTCCCAAAACTTGTTTCACGTCAACTTTTTCATAAGAATGTCACCTTTCTGGTAAGGAAGTACAATGCCACAGATGGATATAGATTTAAATAAAAAAATTGTGTATTGGTAAAACCTACTAAACTTACTTGAAAAAGTGTCTCGAAATCAAAATCCCAGTGAGCCCGGAAGGCACCGTATGACCACTCCGCATAACACATGCAGGAAAGGAAAGAAATACGCAGAGCACCACCCACCCCCTTATAGACTTCTACATTGAAGGGGCATTGAAGCAAGAAATGGTCCATTGTTTCCTCCACCCCACTCCACTCTTGGACAACCACAGTTCTCTACAGAGTGATGCTTCAGCTTGCCTTCACATAGAGTCTGCAATTGAATGAGAGCCAGGCCAGATTAGGAAAACGCAGACCCTCCCTCATAACAGGGCCTGGGCAATCCCTCAAGGCCAGTGGCTCGCTAAAGGCAGATTCAACAATCCTCCTCTCCAGGTCCTTCCCAGGAAGAGACTCAATTTCCTCCACCGTCTCTTGCCACTGACGAAGCATTCTCAAGGATGGAGCAATGTAAGCTGGGGGCTTACCATGTCGGGCCCTCCGGCTTTTCACTGGCCAACCATTCTCCCAGCTTCTCAGAAAAAGCCTAAACCAGGAGTGAAAAATACCAACCCACCCAGGTGGTTCCTGTGCCAGCATATTACCAAAATCATGTTTCAAAAACATGAGAGAAAAGAAAACCACTGAGTTGACCATACCTAGGCTACCCATTCACATGGGACGGTAGGTAACAGACTGTTTAATAGTCATGTGCGATTAGTTTCATACAAATTCGTAATTCGTACGAATTTACAAATCCGTAGTACAAATTTTTTCGAATACAAATTCCGTACGGAATACGAAATTCCGTTTACGAATTTTGTCGCCGAATTTATTCGAATCCGACTACCAAATATCGAATTTCAACTAATATGAAAGAAATTATTATAGCGAATATAACGAATGATTCGAATGAATTTGAATGATTCGAATGACAAAGTGTCATTTTTGCAGGAAAAATTCCGTTTACGAATTTCAGCTCCAAATTATTCGAATCCAACTACCAATATCGAATTTCAACTAATTCAAAAGAAAATATTATAGCGAATATAACAAATGAATTTGAATGAATTTGAATGAATTCGAATGATTCGAATGACAAAGTGTCATTTTTGCAGGAAAAAAAGCTATTTAAAATCACTCGCGGCTATTGCCGGCAAATGAATTGTCGGCTCTGTGACACAGAGAACAGTCATTCATTGATATAAAAAAAAAAAAGTGTGGGGGTCCCCCCAAATTCAATAACTAGGCCCTTCAGGTCTGGGATGGATTTTAAGGGGAACCCCGGCCAAAAAAAAAAAAAATGGCGTGGGGTCCCCCTCAAAATCCATACCAGACCCTTTATCCGAGCACGCAACCTGGCAGGCCGCAGGAAAAGAGGGGGGACGAGAGCGCCCCCCTTCCCGCCTTAACCGTACCAGGCCACATGCCCTTAACATTGGGAGGGTGCTTTGGGGTTCTGAGACCCCCAAAGCACCTTGTCCCCATGTTGATGGGGACAAGGGCCTCATCCCCACAACCCTGGCCGGTGGTTGTGGGGGTCTGCGGGCAGGGGGCTTATCGGAATCTGGAAGCCCCCTTTAACAAGGGGACCCCCAGATCCGGCCCCCCCCCTGTGTGAAATGGTAAGGGGTACAAAAGTCCTTCTTGTCCGGCATCGGCGTCTGTTCTCGGGCCGCTTCCCTATAGCTTTCCCCGTGACGTCAGATGGGGGGCGGGGTCACCAGGTGCCCTCCGTTATAAAAGACCTGTCAGCCGGAGCAAAGCCTCACACAGCGGGAGCCTCCCATTGCGAGGAGCGGCCCGAGAACAGACGCCGATGCCGGACAAGAAGGACGAGAAGACCGGAGCAAGAAGAAGCGGATCGGAGGAAGAAGAAGATGGAAGAAGATGCCGGAAGGAGAAGATGAGGAAACCGAAGGATGAAGAGAGGAAGAGCAGAAGAAAGAAGAAAGAAGATTTTAATAAAGGAATTGTCAAAGACCGTCTCCTGTCATTTTTACAATTTTTGTCACCTTTTTTGGTAAAATGGAAGGGGTACTTTTGTACCCCCTTACCATTTCACACAGGGGGGGCGGGATCTGGGGGTCCCCTTGTTAAAGGGGGCTTCCAGATTCCGATAAGCCCCCCGCCCACAGACCCCCACAACCACCGGCCAGGGTTGTGGGGATGAGGCCCTTGTCCTCAACAACATGGGGACAAGGTGCTTTGGGGGGGACCCCAAAGCACCCTCCCAATGTTGAGGGCATGTGGCCTGGTACGGTTAGGGAGGGAGGGGGGGGGCGCTCTCGACCTGCCAGGTTGCGTGCTCGGATAAGGGTCTGGTATGGATTTTGAGGAGGACCCCACGCCATTTTTTTGGCTGGGGTTCCCCTTAAAATCCATCCCAGACCTCAAGGGTCTGGTATGGATATTTAGGGGGACCCCACGCCATTTTTTTTTTTTTTGGCTGGGGTTCCCCTTAATATCCATAGCAGACATAAGGGGCCTGGTTATTGAATTTGGGGCGACCCCCACGCTTTTTTTTATCAATGACTTCAATGAATGACTGTTCTCTATGTTACGGATCCGACAATTCATTTGCCGGTGTTATATCATTAGCCGTCCCCCATCACAAAGTTTCTGCTGTGTACTGCGCATGCGCAGTACATAGGACAGCCATATTCCGAAAAATTGCCGAGGATGAACGGCGCCTGCGCCGTGAGTCCAATTTCAAGCCCCACCATCCAAGTGGATATGGAGTTAGAATATAAAAGAGCCGAGCACAGCGAGGCCGTGCCCGAAGCGTGGCGAGCGAAGCGTGGCGAGCGAAGCGAGCCTGCGAGGGGCCCTCTAAGTTTGACTAACTCTATGTCCGCTTGGATGGTGGGGGCTTCACCTCGACTCACGGCGCAGGCGCCGTTCATCTTCCGAGAATTTCCGAAAATCTTCATGCTCCGTACTGCGCATGCGCTGCGCATGCGCAGTACACTTCGGACACCTAGTGACAGCCGGACACTTCGTGATAGAACACCGGCAATAGCCGCAAGTGATTTTTTTAAATAGCTTTTTTTTCCTGCAAAAATGACATTGTGCAGGAACAGTTCTCTATATTAGATATACTGAATCTCGAATGCATTCGAATCATTCGAAGCATTTGTTATATCCGCTATTATAATTTCTTTCATATTAGTTGAAATTAGATATTTGGTAGTTGTTGGATTCAAATTGTTCTCTGTGTTACGGGAACCGGCAATTAGCCGCAAGTGATTTTAAATAGCTTTTTTTTCCTGCAAAAAATGACACCTTGTACAGAGACAGTTCTAAGCACAGGAAACATGACCCCCTTCATATGCATACTATATATATATATATATACTCTATAGTATGTCTATGAAGGGGCGCATGTTTCCTGTGCTTAGAACTGTCTCTGTACAAAGTGTCATTTTTGCAGGAAAAAAAAAGCTATTTAAAATCACTCGCGGCTAATTGCCGGTTCCCGTAACACAGAGAACAATTTGAATCCAACAACTACCAAATATCTAATTTCAACTAATATGAAAGAAATTATAATAGCGGATATAACGAATGCTTCGAATGATTCGAATGCATTCGAGATTCAGTATATCTAATATAGAGAACTGTTCCTGCACAATGTCATTTTTGCAGGAAAAAAAAGCTATTTAAAAAAATCACTCGCGGCTATTGCCGGCAAATGAATTGTCGGATCCGTAACACAGAGAACAGTCATTCATTGAAGTCATTGATAAAAAAAGCATGGGGGTCCCCCCAAATTCAATAACCAGGCCCTTCAGGTCTGCTATGGATATTAAGGGGGGCCCCAGCCAAAAAAAAAAAAAATGGCGTGGGGTTCCCCTAAATATCCATACCAGACCCTTGAGGTCTGGGATGGATTTTAAGGGGAACCCCAGCCAAAAAAAAAAATGGCGTGGGGTCCCCCTCAAAATCCATACCAGACCCTTATCCGAGCACGCAACCTGGCAGGCTGCAGGAAAATAGGGGGGGGACGAGAGCGCCCCCCCTCCCACCTGAACCGTACCAGGCCACATGCCCTCAACATTGGGAGGGTGCTTTGGGGTCCCCCCAAAGCACCTTGTCCCCATGTTGATGAGGACAAGGGCCTCATCCCCACAACCCTGGCCGGTGGTTGTGGGGGTCTGCGGCGGGGGGGCTTATCGGAATCTGGAAGCCCCCTTTAACAAGGGGACCCCCAGATCCCGGCCCCCCCCCTGTGTGAAATGGTAAGGGGTACAAAAGTACCCCTACCATTTCACCAAAAAAGGTGACAAAAATGGTAAAAATGACAGGAAACGGTCTTTGACAATTCCTTTATTAAAATCTTCTTTCTTCTTTCTTCTGCTCTTCTTCTCTTCATCCTTCGGTTTCTTCATCTTCTCCTTCCGGCATCTTCTTCCATCTTCTTCTTCCTCCGATCCGCTTCTTCTCGCTTCGGTCTTCTCGTCCTTCTCGTCCGGCATCGGCGTCTGTTCTCGGGCCGCTCCTCGCAATGGGAGGCTCCCGCTGTGTGAGGCTTCGCTCGGGCTGACAGGTCTTTTATAACGGAGAGCACCTGGTGACCCCGCCCCCATCTGACGTCATGGGGAAAGCCATAGGGAAGTCCCCATGCGTCAGAGGGGGCGGGGTTACCAGGTGCCCTCCGTTATAAAAGACCTGTCAGACGCAGCGAAGCCTCACACAGCGGGAGCCTCCCATTGCGAGGAGCGGCCCGAGAACAGACGCCGACGCCGATGCCTTTGAGAACAGACGCCGACGCCGATGCTGGACGAGAAGGACGAGAAGACCGGAGCAAGAAGAAGCGGATCGGAGGAAGAAGAAGATGGAAGAAGATGCCGGAAGGAGAAGATGAAGAAACCGAAGGATGAAGAAGAAAGACCAGAAGAAAGAAGAAAGTTTTTAATAGATTTTAATAAAGGAATTGTCAAAGACCGTCTCCTGTCATTTTTACCATTTTTGTCACCTTTTTTGGTGAAATGGTAGGGGTACCCCCCTACCATTTCACACGGGGGGGCGGGATCTGGGGGTCCCCTTGTTAAAGGGGGCTTCCAGATTCCGATAAGCCCCCCGCCCGCAGACCCCCACAACCACCGGCCAGGGTTGTGGGGATGAGGCCCTTGTCCTCATCAACATGGGGACAAGGTGCTTTGGGGGTCTTAGACCCCCAAAGCACCCTCCCTTGAACACAGAGAATGTCTGCGTGTTGTTTACTGGCTTCCTTCCATAATGAGAACCTTTTCGCCGGGTGGTTTAGGCCCCGTGCATTAAGTGAGAGGCAGGTGATTGTCATAGTTTGTAGTTGGATAGGTATGTGTTGGTGATGTTGCAATGGTACTTACTGCGGCCCGAGGAAGATTGTGGCAATACCTTGACTTCAAGTTGAAAGGTCCTCTGCATATTGACTGTTGCACCTTTCGAGTTGTTTAGGCATTGTGCGTATCTGTGTATATCAAAAGAAGAACAAAAAAGGGGAACAAAGACAAAAAAGGAAAGAAAAAACATCGTCAGCATAGGTAAAAATGGGATCATAAAAAAAGATCCTAGCGCAGATGTAGCTGCAGCTGGTGTATCAGGGGTTTTCAAGAGAGTCAATCTGTAGACTCATCTTTAGAGACAATGTGAGTAATGGTTGGTTGAAATTAGGAGTTTCCACCGGCTTTTTGCTTATGGGCACGCTTGTGGGTGACAACTTGCCATTCGTTGGGTACGAGGTTGGGCTCTGCGTGAGGTAAGGGCTGGGCATATTGGTCAGGTAAAATTCCCCATTTTCTCAGGGTGGCAATGCCATCCTCCAAATTGGAAACGGAGACAGTAGATCCGTTATGTGTAATGAAGAGCGTTGCAGGATACTTCCACTTGTGGAGTATGTTGTGGTTTCTCAGTGCCTTTGTAATGGTCATCAAATTTCTGCGTCGCTGTAAGGTGTGCCTGGATAGATCTGGCAGTACCCTGATGTTGGCGTATTGGTGTGGCATGTTTTCAGTTTTGCGTGAGGTTTGCAGTATGCGGTCTTTTATATGATAATAGTGCACCCTTATTAACACATCTCTAGGGATTTCATTTGGCAAGAAGGACGGTTTAGGGATCCTGTGTATCCTGTCCACTATTAAGTCCTGTGCGGAGGCCTCCGGCATCAGGGTGGAGAATAAGGTTTGGGCGTATTGCAGGAGCTGTGTAGGTTGCACGTCTTCGGGAATACCCCTTAGCTTTAAGTTGTTCCTCCTGGATCTATCCTCAAGGTCTGACAGCTTGTCTTTTATCCAGGAAATATCCTCTCCCTGTGCTGAGTGTGCTTCTACCATTGTATTGTAAGATGAGGTGAAATCCTCCATCTTGTGCTCCAGGTGATTCACTCTGAGGCCTAGTGCAGAGACCTCCTTCTGACACTCCTTAATCCCTTTCATCATGTCTGCTTGCAGGGAGGACCTTAAGGACAGTAACATGTCCTTAAGGAGTGTGTCTGAGACAGGCCTGTCTCCTGTGGGGATGTTAGAGATGGGGTCCCGACCCTGTGAGCTATGTGGTGTGGCGTTTTGTGTGCCGCTTACCTCCATAGAAGGGTCATCCTGCAGTCTGCATGGCGATTCTCTCCTTTGCCTGGATTTGGCCGGGCTCCGTGTTGTGGGGCTGGATGGACCGGAGGATGCTTCACTGGGAGCCCTGTTAGGCACCTGGGAGGCCATCGTTTGGGGTGTAGATCCTCCGTTCATTCCTGGGCCTCGGTCCGGCCTGTGTTCCCGGGAGCCGCCGCCGCCATTTTGTTGCGGTCCGTTTGAGGCAAAGAAGTTTGTCATTTTCTGCGGCTGTTGTGGATTCTTCCTGTGCCGCGCCATCCCCGCTCAGTTCAGCGGGTTGTCAGCTGCAATCGAGGGTGTTTTTTTTTGTCAGTTTGATCGCCGGTGGGCTCCGATGGAGGCTGATTGTCTCTGTAGACGAGCGGAGCTCCTAGATCATGCGGCCATCTCGGAGTCCGGTCGCCACGCCCCCCCCCAAAGCACCCTCCCAATGTTGAGGGCATGTGGCCTGGTACGGTTCAGGCGGGAGGGGGGCGCTCTCGTCCCCCCTCTTTTCCTGCGGCCTGCCAGGTTGCGTGCTCGGATAAGGGTCTGGTATGGATTTTGAGGGGGACCCCACGCCATTTTTTTTTTTTGGCCGGGGTTCCCCTTAAAATCCATCCCAGACCTGAAGGACCTGGTTATTGAATTTGGGGGACCCCCACGCTTTTTTTTCTTTTTTTTATCAATGAATGACAGTTCTCTGTGTTACAGAGCCGACATTTCATTAGCCGCAAGTGATTTTAAATAGCTTTTTTTCCTGCAAAAATGACACTTTGTGCAGGAACAGTTCTCTATATTAGATATACTGAATCTCAAATTCATTCGAAGCATTCGTTATATCCGCTATTATAATATCTTTCATATTAGTTGAAATTCAATATTTGTAGTTGGATTTACTAACGATTCGTAACGATTCGTAACGATTCGTAACTTGAAATTGAAATTCGATATTTGTAGTTGGATTTGAATTGTGCTCTGTGTTACGAGAACCGACAATTCATTAGCCGCGTTAACGATTCATAACGATTCGTAACTTTACTAACGATGCGTAACGATTCGAAAAAAAAATTACGATTCGTACAAAATTCGTATTTCGTACGAATTCGAACGGAATTTCGTACACAAATTACGAATTTTTTTATATATACGAAACGGGACGAAACAAAATACATTTTTTGACAGTTCCCATGTCTACTGTTTAACCAGGTTTCAGTCTGTTCCCCCATAACAGCCGGAAGAAACAGCTGTACATCTTTGCATAGAGAGACACTGTCAAAACACAAACAAAGCTGACATGCAGAAATACCGGGATCATGTAAGTTTTAAACAGTCAATCCTTTCCCTTTAAGAGAGTTTCCATTCCTTCCAGCTGGCAACCTTGGCATCGGCATCTTGTAGCCTGCTTACCCAGTTTGCAAGGCCGAAATCACTGGGACCAAATTTGATGCCTAAAACTTTAATTTCATGTTGGGGCTCTGGGAAGGCTTCCGGTAGCTCAAAGCCTTCACCTTCCTCTCCCATCTAGAAAACCTCACTCTTATCCTGATTGATCTTTGAGCCAATAAAAACAGAGTGTGACCGGACAAAGCCACTGTGGCAAGCCCCCATCCCTAATTACATGTTTTGCAGAGAGAAATTGGTCATGGGACTTTTGGAATGATTTTTGGAAAAAGGCTGCATACATGGGTTCAATATGTAATTGTTTCTTAGCCTGAGGGTATGTTTAGAGCTTTTTTGAGGTGCACTATAATGATGATAATAATAATACTAAAATATGTATGGATTTGTATATTTAGTTTTCTTTATGTTTTTTTTTTTTCTGGCAAAAAGATAATTTTTTTTTGTTTCTGTGCTGATTTAAACTATTTTTGTTTATTTATTTATTTATCTTTTTATATATATATATATATATATATATATATATATATATATATATATATATATATATATATAGATATAGATATAGATATAGATATACAGGGCTTTTTTTCAGCTGGAACTTGGTGGAACTCAGTTCCACCACCTCTGGCTCAGGCCCTCTGCTCCTCTGCTCCCTGCTCACCACTATCACTTGTAAACACAGTCCGGCTTCTGTGTTTACAAGCGACAGCTATACTCTCAACGGCTCCCGTAGATTTGATCTCCTGAATGGTCCCCACTGATTATAAGATGGGGACAAGGGAGATGCGGGTGCCTGAGGATGCCGACACCCCCAATGAATGATCTCCCTGCAAGAGAGAGTGGTGGAGCCACCTACAGTGTGTGGGGAGGTACTAGAACCGGCTGAGTGCTTCAACTTAATACAGCAACAAAAGTAAGGTGGAAGATGGTGGAGCTTTTAAGGAAGGGGGGGGGGGTATGGAGGCAGTAGAAGGGGTTGCATGCAGAGGTCAGAACTGAAGAGGGGTAAAAGTGAGATGTGGATGGGGAATGCAGAGGTTAGCAGCTGTGGAAGAAGGCTGAATCCTTCACTCTGTGTGTAGCGCACCCCTGAACTCTGCACTCTGTATGCAGCTCAACCTTGAACTCTGCACTCTGTTACCTCCCCCAACTCTGCACATAATGGACTCCTGGTATTTAATACCCCTTTAAGACCCTCCCACTGTTAATAAAATTTGATCACACCCCCTATTTGATGCAGTTTGGAGGGTGTGTGTGTGGGGGGTGTGGCTCGTGGTTGAGTTCCCACTCCTGTTTTCTGAGAAAAAAAGCCCTGTATATATATATATGTGGCACTGACCCCCAAAGGAGCTGCTGGTTTTATTGGGCTTACCGTTACCTTCTTCACCTCGTCTCCGTCTAGGGGTTCCCGTGGTAGATGGCCCAAGTAAATGTAGAAACTGACACTGAATCTTCCTCTTTTTAGGTTATTTATTGAAAAGATAACACAGTCTCTTAACATAGTGTAGGGGGTTAGGAAAGTTCAGGTACTCTTGGAACTGCAAGAATAGAAAATCTCTTATTGTAGGAATCCAGAGAATAACTGTTTCACAGCGGGATTCTCACCACTTCTCCTCTCACTAGGCCTAGCAGCCGGCAGGGTGCTACGTAAATGAAAGTCTCTGCCACAGACTTGAATGTAGAACACTTGAAAAAAAGTCTCTGCCACAGACTTGAGTGTAACTGAGGGACATAACAAATTTAGAGAGTTTTCATACAGTACCAGTATCTCTCAGCCAGTCCGGCGATACCGTATGAGTGTAGATCCATAAAGAGTCCTTCAACTGAGCCTCCAGGCCCCTTGAGAGAAACCAGCCTCGTGCATGGCCTTCTCCTGAAGAAGCATCCCCTGGATGCTCCTCCAGTTGCTGGGCTTCTCCTTAGATGAGACGGCACCGGACCACCTTTGGATAATTAGGCCCCCGATATCCATTCAGGCCTGTCCCTGCAGTTGCTTCGCCTCAGGCTATCCAGCCTCGAGACTTGGAAATGGATGGATCCGCACCCCAGGCCAGGAGGGCCCTGAGGGCTGGTCAGGAGGACCAGGACCAAACAGACAGAAGATATCTTCTGGACCAGAACCCCGAAGCACGTGATCTCAGTACCTTAAATACCCCCTCCCAGAATTCACAGCAGGATAACAACTCCCCCTGGGCTGGTTCTGAGAGAAAGAATGGTATCCAATACACCCAGCTAAACTGCGTTCCCATACTTGCCGGCGGTGACAGCGACACCTGCGGCCAAGTAGGACTCCAGTGCAATCCAGCCAGACTGGTACTAAAATCATAATTTGGCAGAATTAGCCGTAAACTCAACTGCGGTTTCAGGAATATTAATTTTCAAAAACACATAGCGTGTGCTCGTCAGGAGCCAGCGCTACATATATATATGTGTTTTGTTTTTTTATATTATTTATTTTGTATATATGTAAAAATGTGTTTTATTATGTTTGTAAGATGTTTAATAAACAACAATTTACACTATCTCATGTCAGCTCCATTGTTGTAGAAAGAGGAGAGAGTCACAGTCTGCTGATACTGAGAGTTTCAGGAGATTTCTCTTTGTTCTTCGTGCCTGAATGGAGTATTGGTGAAAGAAAAGTAAAGGTGGGTTTATACAGGGGGTGGGTGATGGGGGATGAACAGGAAATTAAAGTGGTTGTTAAGCCACTATATACTTTTCATACGGTCCTCTGCGTTCCCTAATGCTGTATGCCCATGTGTGTGTGTTTTATAAATAAAATGCCATCTATACTTTATTTCAGAGTGGCGCTCACGTGACCGGCCCCTCTCTCTCCCTCTCTCCGACAGCTGCAGTGGGAGGGACCGAGAATACCCAGCTGACGTCACTTGGGAGGAGGAGAGGAGGCGAGAGAGGCGGCCGGTCACGCGAGCGCCAAACGGCGCTCTGAAATAAGGTATAGACGTTTTTTTTTTTTAAATAAAGTGCACACACAGGGGCACACAGCATTATGGAACACAGTGGATTATTTGGAAATCTAAAAGTAGTATTAGCCGCAGGAGGGGAGGGATGGACCCTGACACAGAGCTGGCAGGCAGGGAGGGGAGGGGGGACAGGAGAGCTGTGGATGATGGAGGCACATAAACTGACTGGGCTCAGCAGCCATGATACACTGTGGTCAGTTTACAAGGGGGGGCAGAACCAGGCAGGATCAGCTAGGTATTTCAGGCAATAGAAGGAGCCAAATTACACAGCACACACACTGTGCAGTATAACATGCTTTAAAGGAGCAGGATCCATTTATTTTTAAGTCAACCTAATCCATTGCTTCTTGGCGGTAACATACAGGTTCTCTTAGTCTTCATCAATAAAAATGTTGTAGTCATCTTTATGTCTTTCAGCAGCAGTTCTCTGTGTCCTTATTTCATACCTCCCAACTTTTTGAGATGGGAATTAGGGACACCTATCAGGAAAAGTGTGCAGGCATAAGGCACACCCCTTGCCACGCCCCCTTAAAAGGAGAATTATATAAAAAAATTGATTGGTTAAGTGCTTTTTTTATTTTTATTTTTTTTATACCACTACTATTCCTTTATATTGGCTTTTGGAATTTACAAATGCAGCAATTTAGAAATTAAAAAAAAATATATAGCACTGTAAAACACTTTTTGATAGATAAAAAGTGAATTTTATAGACAATTATATAGATCAGACCAAAATGAGGGACAAATGAGGAGGGAAGAGGGACATTGCTCCAAATCAGGGACAGTCCCTCGAAATCAGAGACAGTTGGGAGCTATGCTATTTCCCCTGACCTCCGCAATCTTGGTCCACTGCTTCATTTTTTAGTTATTTATTGGTTGGGGGGGGTAATCAAGTGATTTTTTTAATTTATTTTTTTATTCATTTGTGTACTATTTCTTATTTCTTTTTTTATTCATTTGTGTAGTCATTTTTATTTCTTTTTTTATTCATTTCTGTAGTCATTTTTATTTCTTTCTTTATTTATTTGTGTAGTATTTTTTATTTCTTTTTTTATTCATTTGTGTGGTATTTTTTATTTCTTTTTTTATTCATTTGTGTAGTCATTTTTATTTCTTTTTTTATTTATTTGTGTAGTATTTTTTTATTTCTTTTTATTCTTTGATTTCTGTATACAAAAATGGAACATATTCTGAAAACACACGGCGGATGACGCAGCTGATGAGTCAGAATGAAAGTGAAAGGAACTTCTGGAAGGGAAAATAAAAAAACAGATGTAAACAGAGTAGAGGTGTCTCCGCCATAGCTCGGTGTTAGCCTTTGTTTGTCCTGGGGCTGGAATTAGACAATCGGCTTAGTTTGGTTATTGTCACACACATTTGATGTGGTCTGTTTTTAACTCCTTCATAACAAGTTACCTGTAATATCTTCTAAGATAAAGAGAAGGCGAAGATCTCACTCCAGGCTGCGCTGTCCTCACCGAGGAGCAGAAGAGACTCTGAATACAGGAAGAAAGAAAAAAAAAAAAAAAGATTGAACCGGTGTTGGGGGGCTTAGCTGTGTGTATGACAGGTACTCAACCACCCCAATTCTGAGGATTGTGAATAGTTCACTGGATACAGAAGAGTCCAAGAAATCCACAGAGATTCAAGAATTCACAGAAACATAAATAACTCAGGAAATGGGGGAACCATCCGGGACACCGACACCCAGAAGATCAGACGGTATAGAAGAGCCGGGGGAGTCCACAGGGAACGCAGGGAATCAGGAACCCACAGACATACCAACAACAAGTACGGATACAGAGTCATTAGAAGCAAAGACAGAGGAGGAGCCCGCCCCCCTGAACAGGTACGCTCTCCTTTAGTAAATACCTTCTTTTATAAGTAAATTCTACAGCAGCATGGATCAGCACCTTGTTTTGGAACACTGATTGCACAAACCATTTTTCACTTTAAACACTCACAGGAAGAACTATTGAAAGGATTTGTTCACACATTTTTTAATTAATTTTTTTTTTATTTTTTTTTCTCTTTTTATATACTTTTACACTTTTTTATATCTAAATTCATTTTTATATAGTAATTTTTTTTTGAATATCATTGATCATTTATTGCAGATTTTTTCTTTTTTGGTTCAAGGATAGCACCTGTAAATAAGGTTTTGACCCATTCAGGTGGTCATTATAAAGGCCCGTACACACGATCGGACTTTTTGACAACCAACATGCAAATTAGCTGTTTAGGCCCATACACACGATCAGACTTTTTGACAACCAACATGCAAATTAGCTGTTTTGGACCAACATCCGACCGTGTGTAAGCTCCATCGGACCAACTTTTTCCAGGTTTCATCTGACTTTTGTTGGCTGTGCGAACGGACCAACTTTCTGCCAACAAAAGTCCGATGGACCAAAGTCCGACCGTGTGTACACAAAACCATCGGACTTTTGTACAAACCAATGCAGAACCAATGCAAAAGATCAGACAACAATACAGAAGTTGACCAAAGGTGGCGGTAAAGAGCAGAAAAACCAAGTGATTTGGTGAAAGTTGGCTGAAAAAGTCCTGCCGTGTGTATGCAATACCAACTTGGGGCCAACGTCCTTTGGACAAAAATCCACAGGAAAGTTGGTCCACGGTCCGATCGTGTGTATGAGGCTTTAGAAGGTTTGAATCACCTGCACTGGATTCTTCACCCTTGATTATTTTGCACAGTGCACGTTATAATATTATTTTTAATATTTGTTAGAATAATTGTTTGCAATTTATTCTGTTTGGAAGGTTTAATCGATTTTACTATTGCACAGAAATGTTTTCCACTTAAAGCGGTTCTGCACTGTCTGTAGTGTTTTTCTATCTTTAGTGCAATGCAGTGGATTATGAGATGTAAATCAGGTACTCACGTGTCCCATTTCTGTGTCTCCATGCTGCCGGTTTTCGTCATTTAAAAGTCATTTTTAAAAATCTGTCCTGCTGGTTGCCATCTTGCCTGTGGGCATGTGAACCCACACAGGCACTTCAGATGGCCCAGCATGCACCGCCGTTACTGCGCCGATCTCATGCGTGCGCAGTAACGGCAAAGAGTTGCACACGTTCCCGGACATCTTCCGAAATCTCGCAAGATTTCGGCACATCTGCCGACATCTCGCGAGATTTCGGAAGATGTTAACGAAATCTTGCGAGATTTCGGAAGATGTGACCGAAATCTCGCGAGATTTCGGAAGATGTCCGCACTGACTCCTGGGATCAATGACATCAGATCCCAGGAGACAGTGCGCCGTGACGACGATCGACGCAGAGACCCCGCCCACCGCCACAGAGACAGAGGACAGGAAGTCAGCGATTACAAGGTAAGTGGAAAAAAAAAAAAAAAAACCACACTTCATTTAGTACTCTTTGCCTGATTTGGAAGGCAAAGAGATTTACTAAATGAAATGTGTGCAGAAGCGCTTTAAAGAGGGAGTCCGGCGAAATTATTTTTTTTCAAAAGTCAGCAGCTACAAATACTGCAGCTGCTGGCTTTTAAAATAAGGACAGGACACTCACCTGCCACAGGGTCCAGCCACGCCGGCACCCGAGGCCGAACCGTCCCTCGGTCCTCGGATGCTGCCGCCGCCATCTTGGGTATGGGAATCAGGAAATGAAGCCTTGCGGCTTCACTTCCCGGTTCCCTACTTCACATGCGCGAGTTGCGCAATGCAATAGGATTCGTTTGCACTGTCTCTGGGACCCGTGTGTGTCCCAGCAGACAGCGCGGCGGGAAGTGGCGTAGACTCCCGTGGGAGTCTATGCCGGAAGTGGGTGCAAATACCTGTCTTAGACAGGTATCTGCACCCCCCCTCCCCCCTGAAAGGTGCCAAATGTGACACCGGAGGGGGGGAGAGGGTTCCGATGAGCGGAAGTTACACTTTAGGGTGGAACCCCGCTTTAAGGTCCTTTGAATTTTGCACTGTTATACATGATATTAAAGGTTATTTATCGGATTAGGAAGGATTTATACATATAAGAAGGATTTGTTTCAGAAGGTCATATTTAGGAAGCTTTTATCAGGAAGTTTTTATTTACTATTTTTAGATGCTCACTGAGCATTTATTTGATATATGTTTTTTCTAAATATTTATTGGTTAGCGCCACATACCATTTTAACCATGCATACAGACCCTAATGCCCTGAACACCAGGGTGACCACATTTCCAAACTGCCATTCAGGGACACCCCCACCTTCCCAAAAAATCAGCTTGTGCTGTAACGAATCACAGCACAGCCGGGGCGCTGGGTGCGTGCTTTACCCAAAAGCACCATTCGCGCCCCCATAAAAGGCCGCCGCATCGGCACTTTGCTCACTGACAGTAATTGTCCTGGCTGGCCGAGACCCGTTTTACCTTGTTCCAACGCTGGCTCAGTGACTAGACACAAGGAGTGGGATTTATAATTTCTCCAATCTCAAGCAGGGGGAGGGGATTGTGCCTCTGCAGACATTCCCGGCCCGGACAAGTGCTGTCAGTGAGTAAAGCGGTGATGTGGCGGCCTTTTTCGGATACATCAGATTGGCCTGAAGGGGGGGGGGGGGGGGGGGTTCTGTGTCAGTTTTATTCCGGGAAACTGTATTGTACTGGAATGAAGGAAACCGGGATCTGGGACAGACCTACAAAATGCGTGACTGTCCCGGGCAATCCGGGACATGTGGTCACCCTACAGTACACACGGTCGGATTTTCCGTCAGAAAATGTTGGATGTGAGCTTGTTGTCGGAAATTCGGACCATGTGTAGTCCCGCCTCCCTAGCCTTTACATCCCGCCATTGGCCCGGTGTTGTGTCCATCATAGGAGGCGGGCCAAGTGGCGGGAAGGGGGCGTTACTACGAGTGGAGCCGAGTAGCCGAGTATACATTTGGCTCGGCTCGGTCTGTGTCGGCGGCGGCAGGAGGAGCCGAAGATCTCGGCGGCGGGAGAAGCCGAAGATCGTGGCGCGGGAGGAGCCGAAGTTCTCGGCAGCGGGAGGAGCCAGAGATTTGGGCGGCGGGAGGAGCCGAAGATCTCAGCGGCGGCGGCGGTAAGTTTAAAAATAAACCATGCTGCAATTTTGGGGAAGGCTGCAGGGGGACAGTGTAAGGCTGCAGGGGGACAGTGTAAGGCTGCAGGGGGACAGTGTAAGGCTGCAGGGAACCAGTGTAAGGCTGCAGGGGGACAGTGTAAGGCTGCAGGGGGACAGTGCAAGGCTGCAGGGGGACAGTGTAAGGCTGCAGGGGGACAGTGCAAGGCTGCAGGGGGACAGTGTAAGGCTGCAGGGGGACAGTGCAAGGCTGCAGGGGGACAGTGTAAGGCTGCAGGGGGACAGTGTAAGGCTGCAGGGGGACAGTGTAAGGCTGCAGGGGGACAGTGCAAGGCTGCAGGGGGACAGTGCAAGGCTGCAGGGGGACAGTGTAAGGCTGCAGGGGGACAGTGCAAGGCTGCAGGGGGACAGTGTAAGGCTGCAGGGGGACAGTGCAAGGCTGCAGGGGGACAGTGCAAGGCTGCAGGGGGACAGTGTAAGGCTGCAGGGGGACAGTGCAAGGCTGCAGGGGGACAGTGTAAGGCTGCAGGGGGACAGTGTAAGGCTGCAGGGGGACAGTGTAAGGCTGCAGGGGGACAGTGTAAGGCTGCAGGGGGATTGTGTAAGGCCGCATTAATGGGCAAAGTTTTTTTCCTTAAACTTCCCTCCTAAACTTGCGGGTGCGTGTTATAAGCCGATAAATATAGTATGTTTTATGGCAGCAAGTTAAAAACATTGATTTTTAGTTTTCTTCAAAATTCTCAGTCTTTATTTATATAATAAAAAAATAAAAAAATAAAAACACTGGTGGGTGATCTAATACCACCAAAAGAAAGCTCTATTTGTGTGGATTTTTTTAAATATAAATTGCATTTGTGTACAGTGATGCATGACCGCACAATTACCAGTTAAATTTGCGCAGTGCTGAATAGCAAAAAATGGCCTGGTCATGAAGGGGGGGGGGGGGGGGTAAAACCTTTCCGGAAGTGAAGTAGTTAATAAAGCTGAGTAAAGCTGAATGTGCATTTCTCCTCATTTTTTTTTTTTAGGGAAACTTTGCTGTGAGCACATTCCTTGGGCACCTTAAAGGGGTTGTAAACCAGCACCGTTTTTCACCTCCTGTGCTGCAGCAGCCCCCCCAGAGCCCCCCTTATACTTACCTGAGCCCCATAATTCTCATGACGGGATCGAGTACACCAGCTCCAGCCGGTGTCTTGTGTCCTGATTGGATAGATTGATATCAGTGCAGCTATTGGCTCCCGCTGCTGTCAATCAAATCCAATGACGCGGGGCGCCAGGGGGCGGAGCCGAGTCCTGCTGTCTGCGTCTAAGGATGCAGCAGCAGGATGCAGGAGCTCGCCCACACGGGTGTCCCATCAGAATGCGCTTCTCCAGTGGGACACTCGTGAAGATGAAGCGCCAGGAGCGCTGCGGAGGGACCCCAGAAGTGAATGTTCGGGGCCACTCTGTGCATAACCAACTGGAGGTAAGTATGACATGTTTGTTTAAAAAAAAATAAAAAAATAACTTTTATAACCCCTTTAAGACTCCTTTTAACACTGAGGCTGTTTTTAGGTATTTTAGCGCTAGAAATGGTTTCTAAATGGTGCCTGTAATCCGCCTCCCATTCGTTCCAATGTGCCTTTTCACACTGGGGCGGTGCGCTTGCGGGATGTTAGGAAAAGTCCTGCAAGTGGCATCTTTGGGGCGGTTTTGGCAGCGCTTTATTTAGTGCTCCCAGAACGCCCTGCCCATTGAAATGCCTGAAAAGTGCTTCAGAAGCACCGCTACACCGGCGTTACTAACCCCTTCTTTGGGGTTAAAAGTGCCCCGCTAGCGATCGAAAAGTCGAGCGGCGCTTTACCCCAAACGTGACCACGGCCCCAGTGTGAAAGGGGTCTAAATGTCCATTTTGTTTTGTTTTGACTTATTAGTGATTGGGACCTGGTACCCCTAATTTATGTCCAATGTGCCCCGTCTTTTTATGAATGGTTAAAGAACAATGTGATTTGCTGTCTTTTCTGACATATTTCAAACTTTTCACTTTGACTACAGACAAACAGGTGCGTTGGTGCCAGTAGAGTCTTCTGCATCTTTGTCTCCTCTGAGATGGCTCTGGTCTTACATTTCTTACAATTCTTCAGGATGGTAAGTTGTTCCACTGGTTACACAGATATGGTATATCACTTATTCATCCTTTTTATTTGGCATATTTTGACATTCATGTAGAAAATGCTCTCTGAACACCCGTGTTGAGTGAGCCGCCTGTGTCCACTAAGCACTCAGCATGGGACCTGCAAACTAGTAGACCAGAGAATATACACATTTCTGAATTAAAATGAACCGCAGAATAAGTACCTAACATTGTCTAAATACAAGAGCCTCACAGTGTGCAGTGAAATCAGAGGAAGCAATTTCAGTCCAGGAGAGCAGTCGGTACATCTGTGCAAGACTGAAGGGAGGGCTGGAGGTCAGATTTACTTACGGTAGGGTGACCAGACATCCCCGGTTTCCGGGACAGTCCCCTGATTGAGGACACTGTCCCCGAACCAAGTCTGTCCCCGGTTTTGTCCCCGGATTGGATTTGGACAGGGGCTGGGGCAATTTCAAAGACAGCCCATGCAGAATTAAAAAAAAAATCTGATGATCATGTGCTGGTCAGAGCGGAGAGAAAATTTATTCAGTTTCGGGTGCATGCCCCTTTCTGATGATCATGTCAGCTCAGGTCGGAGAGAATATTTCTTCAGTTTCGGGTGCATTCCCGTTCTGCTCCTGCTTGTATGTTCTTCTGCTTGGCTCAAGTCCCGGCCAACCTAGTGGAACCAGCAATACAACATATCTAAAGATGAGGTTCCTAGGACCATGTGGCCCCAAGATACGGGGCCCCAAAATCGGTTCAGAAAATGTCAAGCACTTTTCAGAGAATGACATTTTCCGAACCAAATTTGGGGGCCTGTATCTTGGTGCCACTTGGTGCTAGGATCCCCAGCTTTGGATATATTGTAGTGCTTGTTCCACTGGGTTTGGGGTTCCTAGTGACCCCGAGATATGGGGCCCCATATTCGGTTCGGAAAATGTCATTCTCTGCTGCAGAAAAATGCTTAACTCCAGTATAAGCCAAGGGGGGAATTTTTAGCACAAAAAAATGTGCTGAAAAACTTGGCTTATACTCGAGTATATATGGTACATTGATTGATCTTATCACTTAAATTGCAGATACAACATTCATGCATCTTCCTCTGAAGAAGCGAGCAGGGTCTCGTGAAACGCGTAGGGCGTTATTGATGCTTGTTTTATGCCGGTACATGCTGGGTATTATTTATGTGTATCTACTGGCCCAGCAACTTTTAAGTTTTGTTGTTGCTCATGTATGTATAACATTTGTAATAAATCTTTGTATATTTACTTTCATCTGTGTTGTGTACATTGGCTATTATGCCGGGTAACTCACAATCATTGTTGTTGCCGCTCTGTTACATAACATTTTGAAACTAATAAATAGATTTTGTCTCAGTGTTCGCTGTGAACATTGGCTAAACCTCTCTCACCTCATCCAAAGTCCCAGGGCTACTTCTTTTGTTTTTTTGTGTACTACAGGCAGATTAACGCGCCTGTACATTGCCCTTTAAAAGATGTCTTTCGCGCGCTGGGAGCTCCGTGATCGCGGGTCCCACGGGGATACCCGCAATCGCCTCACGGAGAGAAAGAAGGGGGAGATGCTAATGTAAACAAGCATTTCTGCCTAGTGACAGGACACTGATCATAGCTCCCTGTAATCGGGAGCGGTGATCAGTGACATGTCGCACACAGCCCCTCCCCCCCACAGTTAGAATCACTCCCTAGGACACACTTAACCCCTACAGTGCTACCTAGTGGTTAACCCCTTCACTGCCATTGACATTGTTACAGTAATTAATGCAATTTTATGGCACTGATCGCTGTATTAATGCCAATGGTCCCAAAAATGTGTCAAAATTGTCCGTGTCTGCCATAATATGACAGTCACGATAAAAATTGCAGATCACCGCCATTACTAGTAAAAAAATATATACTTTTTGCGCAAACCAATTACTAAGCGCTTATTGTGATTTTTTTTTTTTTTTTTTACCAAAAATATGAAGAATATGCATTGGCCCAAACTGAGGAAAAACATTTTTTTTATATATTTTTGGGGGATATTTATTATAGCAAAAAGTATCTATTTTTGTTTATACTGCAAAAAATAAAAACCGCAGAGGTGATCAAATACTACCAAAAGAAAGCTCTATTTGTGGGAAAAAAAGGATGTCAATTTTGTTTGGGAGCCACGACGCACGACCGCGCAATTGTGAGTTAAAGCGGCGCAGTGCCGAATCGCAAAAAGTAGTCTGGTCAAGAAGGGGGTAAATTCTTCCGGGACTGTCCCTGAGCCCTTGCCTCTATCTGCGGACGCCCATGCCCCTTGCCTCTATCTGCGGACGCCCATGCCCCTTGCCTCTATCTGCGGACGCCCATGTGTCCCTCTGTCCCTCTTTCCTCCTCATTTGTCCCTCATTTTGGTCTGATCTATATAGATGTACATAAAATACACTTTTTTTTATCTTTCAAAAGAGTGTTTCAGAGTGCTAAACCTTTCTTCCAAATTCTAAATTGCTTAATTTGTAAATTTTAAAAGCCAATATAAAGGAATAGCAGTGGTAAAAAAGCCCTTGTGGATTTAAAGTGGAGGGCCACTCAAAAAAAAAGAAAATTGCATAAAAATGTTCCTAAAAAATTGGAGGGAAAAAAAAAAATAATAATTTTTGAACATACCAGAAATGCCTGTTGCTAGGCAGATCGTCCTAATCTGCCTCTTCCTATTCCGCGGTAATCTTCAGTCTTCTCCTCCTCACGTCGTCTTCTAGAGAATGGGGTGCGGTGTGTTCTGGGAACTGTGTGTGTCCCAGAACACAGTGCGCCCCATTCACAAAGCGACTCTTGCATGCACAGTAGGAAATGGGCAGTGAAGTCACAAGGCTCCACTGCCTGTTTCCCTTAGTTGGCATGGTGGCACCGGGACCCGAGAGCCAAGGGATGGTCGGCCTTGGGCGGCCAACATCGTGGGCACCCAGGACAGGTAAGTGTGCTTATTAAAAGTCAGCAGCTACAGTGTTTGTAGCTGCTGACTTTTACATTTTTTTCCCGGCTGGCCCTCCCCTTTAATTAACCTTTTTTTTTGGTTAATTCTCCTTTGACTGAGTGTGGCGTGTCCCATACCTACATACATTTGCTAGTAGGTGTCCCTCATTCCCATCTCAAAATGTTGGGAGGTATGGACTCCTGAGACAAGGTGGGGCAACAACGAGGGGGTTGCCACAGGTGCAGGAGAGGTTTGAGGGCCACATCAAATGATCTGGAGGGCTGGATTCAGCCTGTAGGCCTTGTGTTTGACACATGTGACCTAGAGAAATGAGAACCTTCACACTCTGCCACTGGTATAAGGACTATTTTTGATTTCTGTGCTTTTGAATTTTCTCTGCAAACCTTACATGATCCTTCCATTTTCTGCTTAGACAAGAGATGCCGCTTTTTACACTTCTGGGCAGCTCAGAGGATAGAAAAATGTATAAAGGTACCGGCACATCAAATCTGCTATATATTATTATAGTGTGCTGCAATCAGAAAAAAACCTGTGCATGGATTTAGAACAAATAAAACAAAATGGATTGCGCTAACTAAAAACCTTAATCCCCAAATTAATCCTCTCCTGTGCTAATCCTGTGGTGTCGCCACTTGGACTATTTTACTAGTGTGGGTTTGTACTCTAATGCCGCGCACACACGGTCAAAATTTCCGATGGAAACATTTCCGACCGTGTGTATGCCCAGCGGTCTTTTTCTGTCGGACTTTGGATTGAGAACCTGTTCTTCATTTTTCCGACGGAAAACCTTTCTATCGGATTTTCCAATCGTGTGTATGCAATTCCGACACGCAAAATTCCGACGCATGCTCGGAAACAATTTGACGCATGCTCGGAAGCATTACACTTCCCTTTTATAGTGCTGTTGAACGTGTTTTATGCCGCAGTGTTATTGACCGTCGGAATTTGGTGTGGCCATGTGTAGGCAATACAGTTTAAGCGAAATTCCGTCGGAATTTCCGACGGTAAAACCATCAGAGCTTTTTCCGACGAGAATTCCGACCGTGTGTATGCGGCATAAAGCCCCATACACACGGTCGGATTATCCGAGGACCAGGTCCGTCGGACCATGTCCGTCATACTTTGTCCGATGTTGGTTTTGCGTACACACGGTCGGACAAAGTTGTCGGAAAATCCGATCATTCTGAACGTGGTGACGTTTGTTGCCTACGACGGGACTACGTAGAGGCTAGTAGCCAATAGCTTTGGTCTTGTAATGTGATCTGAGCATGCGTAGCACTTTGTCCGGTCGGACAACCGTACACACGATCGGATTTGGTGTGATCGGACCGTGTTGACGGCAAATCTTTCCAGCAGGAGATAAGACTTTGTCCGTCGGTCAAACCGACGAACACTGTCCGATGGTGCATACACACGGTCTGATTTTTCAACAACCTTGTCCGATCGGACAGAATCCATGAAAAAGTCCGACCGTGTGTATGGGGCTTTAGTGTAATAAGCAAACAATTTAAGAAAAAAACATGTATACCATATATCAATAAATATGTGTATAACAAACAATGGTGATTGAAAAAGAAAGTCCACCAAAACCACTGCAGCTTGTTGTAGATGTCAATTTTTTTTTCTCTTTTTTGTGTATCCTGTGTTATTCATCCAAGATCACCCTTTTGTGCCACCACCACCTTGCGAAATGGTCACTCACCAGATGTTGATTAAATATGCGCCTCTGGTTCATTAAATGGATAACCACTCCGTTAATCGGCCAAACTCTCCTTGTTATAGACCACCAGATTATAGACCACCAGATTTATCTATATTTAATCCGAGAGGTCTCATAGTGCTCATCTTATGTATCCAATAAGTTTCATTGCAGGAGACCTCTCGTCTTAAATTTGAGTTCCTCCAATTCGTTTCTATTTTGTCAATGGCAAAAAACCTCAAACTTCGTGGGTCCCTATTATGCACCTCTCTGTAGTGTCTGGACATACTATGGTGTTTGTAACCTTTTTTGATGTTCCGGATGTGTTCACCTATGCGTACAGACAAGGCCCTAGTGGTTCTACCCACGTACTGCAAACCACAGCTGCATTCCAAAACATAGGTCACATGCGTGCTGCCACATGTTTTCAATTTATTTATTTTAAACTTCTGTTTTGTTGAGTGAGATTGGAATTCCAAGGTTCTCCTTGCTTTATTATTAGTGACCCTACAGGGTTTGCATTTTCCGGTGACACGGATTCAGGAATGGAAACAATCAGAACACTTGAAAGGTAGGACAGGGGTATAAAAGATGGAGGGGACAGGGACCCAGCAGCTTCCTGACGACGCAAGAGATGCGAAACGCGTAGAGGCCTTTTGGGAACACAAGCAGGTTAAAAGAGGGGACCCAATTGTTTGGAACGCACACCAGAGAGAGGCGAACCCTATGCTAATCCAATCTGATACCTATACACATGGCTGGACAAGCTTAGTGCCGGCTTGGGGAACAAGTATATGTGAGTGCAATTTGTTTTAAAAAAAAATTAAATAAACATTGGTTTTATATACTATACCATGATGGTTATATATGCTTTTTTATGAGCTTTGGATAAATTTGCGTTTATAAGCGCTTTTAAAGGAACCCAATTTTTTGGACTAGAAAACTCAAAAATATGATGGTAAACCATAAAAAAAATACTAAAAAAATTTGTTTAAAATGTCGTAATTACTTTAGATAGTTCATAGAGCGTATATACTCATAAAACTAAATTTTTTTAAGTGGCTTAGACAATGAGGAATGCCTCCACTTCTTTGCCCCAACACTTCATCCAATCTCTAATCAGTGACTCCACCTAGTCTGACCAAAGCATAGCAATGTCTTTTTTTAACAAAGAAAAACCTGCATCCCAATGTCTAGTCAGCCCCCAACCCCCCACCATGTTTGTGAAATATCCAACGGACATTCGCTGTGCCATCAACGGATGGGTCCAATATCGACGATCTCTGACTCTGGACCTCTCACGCAATTTTCGACAACGTTGCTGCCTCATCAAGAGCGACATCAGGAGCATTTCCTGACATATATTCAATATGGGATCCATTTCCAAAAAAAAAAACACAGAAAGAGAGGCAAATGCAAGTGTAAAACGGCTCTCTCTGCTGCTCACTCTGATCAAAATGGCAGAAATAGTTAATAATACATGCTTTCTGAGCTTGGGGAGGGTCTATATGATGTTATCTTTACAAACGCTTATAGACGCAAATGCTGTAAAATGCGGCAAAACGCGCATTTTTAAACGCAGGTTTCTGCTTTTTAAAACATGCGTTCAGCAGAGTTTGCATCTACGTCTCGTGTGCGTGGGGCCTAACACGTATTCTGCTGGTTTCTAAAATGTTAAAGAAAAATATGATTTACTGTCTTTTCTGACTTGTTTCTGATTTTCCAGATCTCGATCCCATAAATGATATTCTGCTTTGTCATGAAAATGTTCTGATTTGTTTTCTTTGTATCGCTTTTGTCATTTTTCTATATAGCTACTCTTATATTTATGATTGGTTTTGGCCTCAAGCATCAGCAACCCAGTAAGTTGATTCCGCTGTTTATGTAGATATAGTATGTCTCTTGTATATATCTTGTTATATTAGCATAAGAATGCAAACAGAGGATTTATGGGTGGGAAAGCATTTAACCACTTCAGCCCCGGACCAATTGGCAGCCAAAGGACCAGGCCCCTTTTTGCGATTCGGCACTGCGTCGCTTTAACTGACAATTGCGCAGTCGTTCGACGTGACTCCCAAACAGAATTGGCGTCCTTTTTTTCCCACAAATAGAGGTTTCTTTTGGTGGTATTTGATCGCCCCTGCGGTTTTTATTTTTTTGTGCTATAAACAATATAGAGCGACTATTTTGAAAAAAAACGCATTCTTTTTTATTTTTTGCTATAATAAATATCCCCCAAAAAATATATATAAAAAAACTTTTTTTTCCCTCAGTTTAGGCCGATACGTATTTTTCCACATATTTTTTGGTAGAATAAATCACAATTAGCGATTATTGATTGGTTTGCGCAGAAGTCATAGCGTTTACAAGATAGGGGATAGTTTTATAGCATTTTTATTAATATTTTTTTTTTTATTAGTAATGGCGGCGATCAGCGATTTCTATTGTGACTGCGACATTATGGCGGACACATCAGACATTTTTGACACATTTTTGGGACCATTGGCATTTATACAGCAATCAGTGGTATTTAAATGCATTGATTCCTGTATAAATGACACTGGCAGTGAAGGGGTTAACTACTAGTTTTAGCTAGGTTCAGCCTTCCCGTGAGACGATTGCGGGTGTCCCCGCGGCGATCGAGTCCGAGGGACCTGTGACCGACCTCACGGGGGTCCCGACCGGCGCAGGAGCGATGGCATGGTGACATTTTAAAAGGGACTTATATATACGCCCTTATGCCTGTCCGTGCCATTCTGCCGACGTACATCGGCGTGCGCCGGGCGGGAACCGGTTAACCGCTTCCCGACCACCTCACATAGATATACTGCGGCAGAAGGACGCGTACAGGCAGAATCACGTACCTGTACGTTGCCTTTTAAGAGGTGGCACGTGCCCGCCGGGAGCTTCGTGAGCGTGATCGCGGGTCCCACGGACTCGATGTCCGTGGGGATGCCCGTGATCGTCTCACAGAGAGGAAGAGCGGTGAAATGCTAATGTAAACAAGCAACTCCCCGTTCTTCCTAATGACACAGTGTCACTGATCACAGCTTCCTGTAATCGGGAGCGGTGATCAGTGTTGTGTCACACACAGCCCCTCCCCCCCACACAGTTAGAATCACTCCCCAGGACACACTTAACCCCCTACAGCACCACCTAGTGGTTAACCCCTTCACTGCCAGTCACATTTACACAGTAATCAATGCATTTTTAATTGCACTGATCGCTGTATAAATGTAAATGGTCCCAAAATCGCGCCAAAAGTGTCCGACATAATGTCGCAGTCACGATAAAAATCGCTGATCACCGCCATTACTAATAACAAAAAAAAATAAATAAAAATGCCATAAAACTATCCCCTATATTGTAGACGCTATAACCTTTGCGCAAACCAATCAATAAAAGCTTATTGTGATTTTTTTTTGGTGTCTAGTAATTTTTGGTCCCGGCCAGGGAGGGGGATGGAGCAGGGGAGGGGCGCTAGTAAGGCAAGTATAATTAGATTGAAAGCATTTGGCCAGAAGTCCGTCCCACTTTAGCACAACTGTGAAAAGGACTCTGTTTAGACTACTTTCTGTTTCCACCATGGTCTCTTTTACTAACTTTGCTTAGGCAGAGATCAGTGGCGGCTGAGTTTTTTTAATTTTTTTGGGGGGGGGGCAGCAAATAACCACCCCTCCGGGTGGCCGGGGGGCAGTAGCACTGCCCCCTCCGCCACCCGCTGTCTGCTGGTCGGTCCGGCACTTACCCCATCTAGGGTTGGCAGGCTGCGGGCAATGGCTCCGGTGTCCTAGAACACAGCGGACCCCATCTAGATGGCGGGCTCCGGTATCTTCTCCTCCAGCACATGCGTCTCCTCTTCCTAGGCGCTAGGCGTCCAAAAGGATCGTCTGACGATTTGGTCAATCAGGAAAAGGGTTTCACAACCCGCTTCCTGATTGGCGGGGAGGAGATTTAGTGTGACAATAGCGAATATTCATTTGATATCGTCACACAACTGGGTGGGATCAGGGCGCCCAGAGCCCACCCTTATTTGAAGCCTATTAGAGCCTTTGGCTCAAATCATGTGCTTCAACCCCCCCCCCCCCATTATAATCCATAGTCCAGTGTAGATCAGGGGGCCAGAGGCATGGATAGCGGGGGTGGCGCACGTGCGCCCCTAGTGGACGGGCCGCCACTGGCTGAGATGATGTCATCAGTATGCTGCAGGCAGGAAGAGACATTTCCTAAGTCTCTTCACCCCCAATGATCAGACTGTACAGTATAACTGTGTAGCAAGTCAAAAGGTGAGAGGCTGCAGCAGGGGCTGATTGTTCAGACATTTGTGAACACCAAGAACTGCACAGGCACCAGGACTTTCAGTCCAGGAAGTAGATGGTAACCCTGGATGATATCTGAAGAAAGATGCTGCCATTCTTTTGGAGAGAAAAGCAGATGAATTCATTGGCAGGAGGAGTACTGTGATCTCTGAGAGGTAATAAATACCTGGAAGGTTTACACTGACATATTACTAAATATGCTGAATTTAACCACTTCCTGCCGGCCGTCAAATGACTGAGGGGCAGTGCGGCTCTCATTCTGGTTGGACGTCATATGATGGCGCCCAGAACGGCCTCACACATCCACCGGGGGCACGCAGTGTGACGATCGCGGCCACTTCGTGTTCCTAGGACACGGCGCAACCACAATTTCTGTAAAGAGAAGATCACGCAGCTCTTTAACCATGTGATTGGCTGCGTCCAATCACAGCCGGTCTCATGTAAATGCGGAAGTGCCGACAATCGTCTCTCATCGCCTTACACTGACAGAATGTGTGGCAGGGAGAGCCAATCAGTGGAATCTCCTCGCCAGGAAGACCTGGACATTGATCAGTGCCTTGATTACAGTAAAGCCCCCCAGGGCCACCAATCAGTGGCCATCAGTGACACCAATCAGTGTCCATCAGTGACACTAATCAGTGGCCATCAGTACCCATCATTGACACCAATCAGTGCCCATCACTGACACCAGTGGTCATCTGTACCCATCACTGACACCAATCAGTATCCATCAGTGACACCAATCAGTGGCCATCAGTACCCATCATTGACACCAATCAGTGCCCATCACTGACACCAGTGGTCATCAGTACCCATCACTGACACCAATCAGTATCCATCAGTGACACCAATCAGTGGCCATCAGTACCCATCATTGACACCAATCAGTGCCCATCAGTGACACCAATCAGTACCCATCAGTGACACCAAGCAGTGCCCATCAGTGACACCAATCAGTGCCCATCAGTGACACCAATCAGTGCCCATCAGTGACACCAATCAGTGCCCATCATGCCCATCAGTGACACCAATCAGTGGTCATCAGTACCCATCAGTGACACCAATCAGTGGCCATCAGTACCCATCATTGACACCAATCAGTGCCCATCAGTGACACCAATCAGTGCCCATCAATCAGTGCCTATCAGTGACACCAATCAGTGGCCACCGTGCCCATCAGTGCCACCAATCTGTGGCCATCGTGCCCATCAGTGACACAAATCAGTGCCCATCAGTAACACAAATCAGTGGCCATCAGTGACACCAATCAGTGCCCATCAGTGCCCATCAGTGACACCAATCAGTGGCCATCATGCCCATCAGTGACACCAATCAGTGGCCATCAATGACACCAATCAATGCCCATCAGTGGCACCAATCAGTGGCCATCAGTACCCATCAGTGACACCAATCAGTGGCCATCAGTGACACCAATCAGTGGCCATCAGTGCCACCAATCAGTGCCTATCAGTGCCACCAATCAGTGCCCATCAGTGCCACCAATCAGTGGCCATCGTGCCCATCAGTGACACCAATCAGTGCCCATCAGTGACACCAATCAGTGGCCATCGTGCCCATCAGTGACACAAATCAGTGCCCATCAGTGACACCAATCAGTGGCCATCAGTACCCATCATTGACACCAATCAGTGGCCATCAGTGCCATTCAGTGACACCAATCAGTGGCCATCGTGCCCATCAGTGACACCAATCAGTGCCCATCAGTGCCCATCAGTGACACCAATCAGTGGCCATCATGCCCATCAGTGACACCAATCAGTGGCCATCAATGACACCAATCAATGCCCATCAGTGGCACCAATCAGTGGCCATCAGTACCCATCAGTGACACCAATCAGTGGCCATCAGTGACACCAATCAGTGGCCATCAGTGCCACCAATCAGTGCCTATCAGTGCCACCAATCAGTGCCCATCAGTGCCACCAATCAGTGGCCATCGTGCCCATCAGTGACACCAATCAGTGCCCATCAGTGACACCAATCAGTGGCCATCGTGCCCATCAGTGACACAAATCAGTGGCCATCAATGACACCAATCAATGCCCATCAGTGACACCAATCAGTGGCCATCAGTACCCATCATTGACACCAATCAGTGGCCATCAGTGCCATTCAGTGACACCAATCAGTGGCCATCGTGCCCATCAGTGACACCAATCAGTGGCCATCAGTACCCATCATTGACACCAATCAGTGCCCATCAGTGACACGAATCAGTGGCCATCAGTACCCATCAGTGACACCAAGCAGTGCCCATCAGTGACACCAATCAGTGCCACCAATCAGTGCCACCAATCAGTGCCCATCAGTGCCACCAATCAGTGCCTATCAGTGACACCAATCAGTGGCCATCGTGCCCATCAGTGCCACAAATCTGTGGCCATCAGTGACACCAATCAGTGGCCATCGTGCCAATCAGTGACACCAATCAGTGGCCATCAGTGACACCAATCAGTGCCCATCAGTGACACCAATCAGTGCCCATCAGTGACACCGATCAATGGCCATCGTGCCCATCAGTGACACAAATCAGTGGCCATCAATGACACCAATCAATGCCCATCAGTGACACCAATCAGTGGCCATCAGTGCCACCAATCAGTGGCCATCAGTGCCACCAATCAGTGCCCATCAGTGACACCAATCAGTGCCCATCAGTGCCTATCAGTGACACCAATCAGTGGCCATCGTGCCCATCAGTGCCACCAATCTGTGGCCATCAGTGACACCAATCAGTGGTCATCGTGCCCATCAGTGACACCAATCAGTGCCCATCAGTGACACCAATCAGTGCCCATCAGTGCCCATCAGTGACACCAATCAGTGGCCATCGTGCCCATCAGTGACACAAATCAGTGGCCATGAGTGACACCAATCAGTGGCCATCAGTACCCATCAGTGACACCAATCAGTGGCCATCAGTACCCATCATTGACACCAATCAGTGCCCATCAGTGACACGAATCAGTGGCCATCAGTACCCAGTGACACCAAGCAGTGCCCATCAGTAACACCAATTAGTGCCCATCAGTGCCTATCAGTGACACCAATCAGTGGCCATCGTGCCCATCAGTGCCACAAATCTGTGGCCATCAGTGACACCAATCAGTGGCCATCGTGCCAATCAGTGACACCAATCAGTGGCCATCAGTGACACCAATCAGTGCCCATCAGTGACACCAATCAGTGCCCATCAGTGCCCATGAGTGACACCGATCAGTGGCCACCGTGCCCATCAGTGACACAAATCAGTGGCCAATGACACCAATCAATGCCCATCAGTGACACCAATCAGTGGCCATCATTACCCATCATTGACACCAATCAGTGGCCATCAGTGACACCAATCAGGGGCCATCAGTGCCACCAATCAGTGCCCATCAGTGACACCAATCAGTGCCCATCAGTGCCTATCAGTGACACCAATCAGTGGCCATCGTGCCCATCAGTGCCACCAATCTGTGGCAATCAGTGACACCAATCAGTGGTCATCGTGCCCATCAGTAACACCAATCAGTGCCCATCAGTGACACCAATCAGTGCCCATCAGTGACACCAATCAGTGGCCATCGTGCCCATCAGTGACACAAATCTGTGGCCATCAGTGACACCAATCAGTGGTCATCGTGCCAATCAGTGACACCAATCAGTGCCCATCAGTGACACCAATCAGTGCCCATCAGTGCCCATGAGTGACACCGATCAGTGGCCATCGTGCCCATCAGTGACACAAATCAGTGGCCATCAATGACACCAATCAATGCCCATCATTGACACCAATCAGTGGCCATCAGTGACACCAATCAGGGGCCATCAGTGCCACCAATCAGTGCCCATCAGTGACACCAATCAGTGCCCATCAGTGCCTATCAGTGACACCAATCAGTGGCCATTGTGCCCATCAGTGCCACCAATCTGTGGCCATCAGTGACACCAATCAGTGGTCATCGTGCCCATCAGTGACACCAATCAGTGCCCATCAGTGACACCAATCAGTGCCCATCAGTGCCCATGAGTGACACCGATCAGTGGCCACCGTGCCCATCAGTGACACAAATCAGTGGCCAATGACACCAATCAATGCCCATCAGTGACACCAATCAGTGGCCATCATTACCCATCATTGACACCAATCAGTGGCCATCAGTGACACCAATCAGGGGCCATCAGTGCCACCAATCAGTGCCCATCAGTGACACCAATCAGTGCCCATCAGTGCCTATCAGTGACACCAATCAGTGGCCATCGTGCCCATCAGTGCCACCAATCTGTGGCAATCAGTGACACCAATCAGTGGTCATCGTGCCCATCAGTAACACCAATCAGTGCCCATCAGTGACACCAATCAGTGCCCATCAGTGACACCAATCAGTGGCCATCGTGCCCATCAGTGACACAAATCTGTGGCCATCAGTGACACCAATCAGTGGTCATCGTGCCAATCAGTGACACCAATCAGTGCCCATCAGTGACACCAATCAGTGCCCATCAGTGCCCATGAGTGACACCGATCAGTGGCCATCGTGCCCATCAGTGACACAAATCAGTGGCCATCAATGACACCAATCAATGCCCATCATTGACACCAATCAGTGGCCATCAGTGACACCAATCAGGGGCCATCAGTGCCACCAATCAGTGCCCATCAGTGCCTATCAGTGACACCAATCAGTGGCCATTGTGCCCATCAGTGCCACCAATCTGTGGCCATCAGTGACACCAATCAGTGGTCATCGTGCCCATCAGTGACACCAATCAGTGCCCATCAGTGACACCAATCAGTGCCCATCAGTGCCCATGAGTGACACCGATCAGTGGCCACCGTGCCCATCAGTGACACAAATCAGTGGCCAATGACACCAATCAATGCCCATCAGTGACACCAATCAGTGGCCATCAGTACCCACCATTGACACCAATCAGTGGCCATCAGTGACACCAATCAGGGGCCATCAGTGCCACCAATCAGTGCCCATCAGTGACACCAATCAGTGCCCATCAGTGCCTATCAGTGACACCAATCAGTGGCCATCGTGCCCATCAGTGCCACCAATCTGTGGCAATCAGTGACACCAACCAGTGGTCATCGTGCCCATCAGTAACACCAATCAGTGCCCATCAGTGACACCAATCAGTGCCCATCAGTGACACCAATCAGTGGCCATCGTGCCCATCAGTGACACAAATCTGTGGCCATCAGTGACACCAATCAGTGGTCATCGTGCCAATCAGTGACACCAATCAGTGCCCATCAGTGACACCAATCAGTGCCCATCAGTGCCCATGAGTGACACCGATCAGTGGCCATCGTGCCCATCAGTGACACAAATCAGTGGCCATCAATGACACCAATCAATGCCCATCATTGACACCAATCAGTGGCCATCAGTGACACCAATCAGGGGCCATCAGTGCCACCAATCAGTGCCCATCAGTGACACCAATCAGTGCCCATCAGTGCCTATCAGTGACACCAATCAGTGGCCATTGTGCCCATCAGTGCCACCAATCTGTGGCCATCAGTGACACCAATCAGTGGTCATCGTGCCCATCAGTGACACCAATCAGTGCCCATCAGTGACACCAATCAGTGCCCATCAGTGCCCATCAGTGACACCAATCAGTGTCCATCAGTGACACCAATCAGTGACCATCAGTACCCATCATTGACACCAATCAGTACTCATCAGTGACACCAATCAGTGCCCATCAGTGAATATTTATTATATATTGACCTATTTCATGGTGTGTGATCTCTTCTATATATACAGTGGTGTGAAAAAGTGTTTGCCCCCTTCCTCATTTCCTGTTCCTTTGCATGTTTGTCACACTTAAGTGTTTCGGAACATCAAACCAATTTAAACAATAGTCAAGGACAACACAAGTAAACACAAAATGCAATTTGTAAATGAAGGTGTTTATTATTAAAGGTGAAAAAAAATCCAAACCATCATGGCCCTGTGTGAAAAAGTGATTGCCCCCCTTGTTAAAACATACTATAACTGTGGTTGTCCACACCTGAGTTCAATTTCTCTAGCCACACCCAGGCCTGATTATTGCCACACCTGTTCACAATCAAGGCATCACTTAAATAGGAGCTGCTTGACACAGTAAGGTCCACCAGAAGATCCTTAAAAGCTACACATCATGCCGAGACCCAAAGAAATTCAGGAACAATTGAGAAAGAAAGTAATTGAGATCTATCAGTCTGGAAAGGGTTATAAAGCCATTTCCAAAGCTTTGGGAATCCAGCGAACCACAGTGAGAGCCATTATCCACAAATGGCGAAGACATGGAACAGTGGTGAACCTTCCCAGGAGTGGCCGGCCGCCCAAAATTACCCCAAGAGCGCAGCGACGACTCATCCAAGAGGTCACAAAAGACCCCACAACAACGTCCAAGGAACTGCAGGCCTCACTTGCCTCAGTTAAGGTCAGCGTTCATGCCTCCACCATCAGGAAAAGACTGGGCAAAAATGGCCTGCATGGCAGAGTTCCAAGGAGAAAACCACTGCTGAGCAAAAAGAACATCAAAGCTCGTCTCAATTTCTCCACAACACATCTTGATGATTCCCAAGACTTTTGGGACAACATTCTGTGGACCGATGAGACAAAAGTGGAACTCTTTGGAAGGTGTGTGTCCAAGTATATCTGGCGTAGAAGGAACACTGCATTTCAGAAAAAGAACATTTATACCAACAGTAAAATATGGTGGTGGTAGTGTGATGGTCTGGGGCTGTTTTGCTGCTTCAGGACCTGGAAGACTTGCCGTGATAAAAGGAACTATGAATTCTGCTGTCTACCAAGAGATCCTGAAGGAGAATGTCCGACCATCTGTTCATGTACTCAAGCTGAAACGAACTTGGGTTCTGCAGCAGGACAATGATCCTAAACACACCAGCAAGTCCACCACCGAATGGCTGAAGAAAAACAAAATGAAGACTTTGGAGTGGTCTAGCCAAAGTCCTGACCTGAATCCTATTGAGATGTTGTGGTATGACCTTAAAAAGGCCGTTCATGCTCGAAAACCCTCTAATGTAACTGAATTAGGACAATTCTGCAAAGATGAGTGGGCCAAAATTCCTCCAGGACGCTGTAAAAGCCTCATTGCACGTTATCGCAAACGCTTGGTTGCAGTTGTTGCTGCTAAGGGTGGCCCAACCAGTTATTAGGTTTAGGGGGCAATCACTTTTTCACACAGGGCCATGATGGTTTGGATTTTTTTTCACCTTTAATAATAAACACCTTCATTTACAAATTGCATTTTGTGTTTACTTGTGTTGTCCTTGACTATTGTTTAAATTGGTTTGATGTTCCGAAACACTTAAGTGTGACAAACATGCAAAGGAACAGGAAATGAGGAAGGGGGCAAACACTTTTTCACACCACTGTATTATATTATGTAATGCCCTCCAATTAATTTTGTATCTCTTATAACTTGTTATATTTGTGATTTCTTTCAGTAAAGAAGATCCCGGTAAGAATCTCTGCAATGGTAAAACTTGTAGCAATATTAATACATAACAATCATTGAAAGGTTTCATAAAATGGTTTTACCTAATAATCATCTTATATATTTACGTGTTTAGGGGTCTGACTTTGTCTTGAAGCAACCTATCAGACTCTCCAAATCCCAACGTAACTTTCACTTTAAATCAGCCAAATACATTCCAGATTCATCAAAACAAAAGTTGTGCAAAGTATGACAGTTGGTGCCCCTTATAATACAGCCACAGCCTGAGTAGAGAAGCCCGTCCCTTGCCAGCATGCCGCAGAGAAGGACCCTTGTCTTCATATAGAAGTAGTGGTCTCTCTGTAGGGGTAAAACACACCCCCTACTGAGTCAGAGATAGAGCTCTCCAATCAGTAAGGCTCATGCTCCTCAGTGATTGAACAGCTCTGGCTCTAACTAAGCAGGGAATGTGTCAGATCTCTGCAGAGAGACTGCTGCTTCTACATGGAAATGATGTCCTTATTATTATGGTAATGTGTTAATTGGGCTAAGAAATAAAAGAATGCATTACATATTATAGACAAGTGTTGTTAGTTGTTGATGGCATTCGTAATGAGCCGAACCTTATGGTGACCCGATTCTTAAAATGAAATCCGGGGACATTTCTTTTTTTATTGGCAAGTGATAAACTATTATATACGCATATTTCCTTCAAATTATATATGCAGTCAGTGGCGCAGCGTGGGTTGTCAGTGCCCGGGATAAGGCAAGTCATGTGCGCCCTCTGACCCACAGAACTTTAGCACTCCCCGAGTCCCTTCCACTAGTACAGTAATACTGACCTACCTGATTCCTACACTGACCTACCTGACCACTGCACTGACCTACCTGATTCCTACACTGACCTACCTGATTCCTACACTGACCTACCTGATTCCTACACTGCACTAACCTACCTGATTCCTACACTGACCTACCTGATTCCTACACTGACCTACCTGATTCCTACACTGACCTACCTGACCACTGCACTGACCTACCTGATTCCTACACTGACCAACCTGATTCCTACACTGACCTACCTGATTCCTAAACTGACCACTGCACTAACCTACCTGATTCCTAAACTGACCTACCTGAACACTGCACTAACCTACCTGATTCCTACACTGACCTACCTGATTCCTACACTGACCTACCTGACCACTACACTTACCTATCTGAACACTGCACTAACCTACCTGATTCCTACACTGACCTACCTGAACACTGCACTAACCTACCCGATTCCTACACTGACCTACCTGATTCCTACACTGACCTACCTGAACACTGCACTAACCTACCTGATTCCTACACTGACCTACCTGAACACTGCACTAACCTACCTGATTCCTACACTGACCTACCTGATTCCTACACTGACCTACCTGATTCCTACACTGACCTACCTGACCACTACACTTACCTATCTGAACACTGCACTAACCTACCTGATTCCTACACTGACCTACCTGAACACTGCACTAACCTACCCGATTTCTACACTGACCTACCTGATTCCTACACTGACCTAACTGACCACTGCACTAACCTACCTGATTCCTACACTGACCTACCTGAACACTGCACTAACCTACCTGATTCCTACACTGACCTACCTGAACACTGCGCTAACCTACCTGATTCCTACACTGACCTACCTGAACACTGCACTAACCTACCTGATTCCTACACTGACCTACCTGAACACTGCGCTAACCTACCTGATTCCTACACTGACCTACCTGAACACTGCACTAACCTACCTGATTCCTACACTGACCTACCTGATTCCTACACTGACCTACCTGACCACTACACTGACCTACCTGAACACTGCACTAACCTACCTGATTCCTACACTGACCTACCTGACCACTGCACTAACCTACCTGATTCCTACACTGACCTACCTGAACACTGCACTAACCTACCTGATTCCTACACTGACCTACCTGAACACTGCACTAACCTACCTGATTCCTACACTGACCACTGCACTAACCTACCTGATTCCTACACTGACCTACCTGAACACTGCACTGGCCTACCTGATTCCTACACTGACCACTGCACTAACCTACCTGATCCTTACACTGACCTACCTGACCACTGCACTAACCTACCTGATTCTTACACTGACCTACCTGATTCCTATACTGACCACTGCACTGACCTACCTGATTCCTACACTGACCACTGCACTAACCTACCTGATTCCTACAATGTCAACTACACTGACCTACCTGATCCCTATACTGACCTACCTGATCCCTATACTGACCTACCTGATCTCTACACTGACTTAACTGATTCCTACACTGTCCACTAAGCTGACCTACCTGATCCATACACTGACCTAACTGATTGCTACACTGACCACTACACTAACCTACCTGATACCTACACTGACCTACCTGATCCCTACACTGTCCACTACACTAACCTACCTGATACCTATACTGACCTACCTGATCCCTACACTGACCTACCTGATCCCTACCCTGTCCACTACACTGACCTACCTGATCCCTACACAGACCTACCTGATCCCTACAGTGTCCACTACACTGACCTACCTGATCCCTATACTGACCTACATGATCCCTACACTGACCTACCTGATTCCTACACTGTGAACTATGCTTACCTACCTGATTCCTACACTGTGAACTATGCTTACCTACCTGATCCCTACACTGTCCACTACACTGACCTACCTGATTCCTACACTGACCTACCTGATCCCTAAACTGATTCCTGCACTACTCACCCCCCTCCCTTCATGTACAGTGTAGATTCTGTTGTTCACCTCTTCATTGCCTCCATAATAATCCATGGGAAAAGGGCTTTTCCCAGCACCGGGTACTGTTCCAGCCATCCAGCCACTCCTCTGCTGAGAGCTTCTCCAATAGCTGCTGTTGCACGCTCTGTACCGCCCCTTCCCCTCCGCTGTTCTCACACACACGGGCCGCCCGCACCTGAGGGTTCTTGAGAGACACAGGACGGGCTTGGTCATAGGAGTCCCTGGGCGGTGGGGGGGGGGGGGGGGGAAATCGGTGCAGAGCAATGCCGGGATATTCCCTCATTGGAGGTGTAGGTGGCTGGAGGTGGCATGCTGCATGTGCCCCCCTCCTCACGCCACTGCAATCCGGGGACAGATGGGCTCCGGGGACAGTCCCCGAATTGAGGACACTGTCCCAGGAGCCTGGGGATGTCTGGTCACCCTACAGTACCTGTTATGCCCATATAATCAATATGTTGTTAAATCAGGTTAGGGAGTCTACAAACAAGACATTCGGATGAGATAGTAGAGCCTAATCTTTGTAAAATAAAATTAGGTGCTTTATTCATACACTGCAGTGGAGAGACACAACACACATCGATATTCAGCTCTACCAGGCCAAATGAAGAAGGAAGTTTCTCTGACTTAAAAACATCAAGTTTAACAGTATATACTTATGAATATGTATAAAATGTGGGTGTGTTAAGTGTATCCTAGGCGTGATATAGGTGTGACCATATAGTTTAGTCCAATCAGTATTCATTTCTTTTTAGGCATATCAGCAAGGGAACAGTTAAATGGGTGTATACATCATGTGACTGCCAAAAAAAAAAAAATTTCAGCAGTGTTCGGTCGGTTCAGACTGTTTTTGATATGAAAGTAATTGTTGAGCAGCTTTCTGGGTTCTTATCAGTAGTTTGTGTCGTCACATATCCAACAGTTTTGTTTCCCAGGAATAGAAACAAAAACAAAAAAAAAACGAAAAAGGCCTAAGGAGAATAAAAATAGAAAAGTGCATTACAAATTCTTAAAGTGATAGTCTCTATTTATATATACTCAACATTATCAGACCCTTATAATTCTACTCAATGTCTACCTTTACATTCTGTTCATGAGGCTTTCAAATGCTTTATCCTATCATAAAATAGCAGACAAAGTATGTTAATAAAGATAATGCATGAGCATGTTCATATATATATATATATATATATATATATATATACACATACACATACATACAGTTGTGTTCAAAATATATTTTTTGAAAACAAAATATATTTTTTGGCCATTTTTTTTAAATACGGCACTGCATTACTTTAAGTGAAAATTGCGCGGTCATGCCTCACTGTACCCAAATAACATTTATGTCATTTTCTTCCCACAAATAAAGCTTTCTTTTGTTGGTATTTGATCACCTCTGCGGGTTTTGTTTTTTGCGCTATTAACAAAAAAATAATAAGAATTTTGAAATAAAAAAACAATATTTTTTACTTTCTGCTATAAAACATGTCCAATAAAAAAAAAATTAAAAAATCAAATTTCTTCATCAACTTAGGCCAACATATATTTTGCTACATATTTTTGGTAAAACAAAAGCTCAATACGTGTACAGTATATTGATTGGTTTGCGCAAAATTTACATCTGCAAACTATGGGATAGATTTTATTTATTTTGTTTTAGTTTTATTTTAAGCACTGATCGCTGTTTTAGTGTCACTGGTCCCCAAAAAGTGTCATTTAGGTGTCCACCGCAATATCGCAGTCCTGATATATGTCACTGATTGCCGCCATGGCTAGTAAAAACTAGCCATGGCGGCAATCAGTGACATATATCAGGACTGCGATATTGCGGTGGACACCTAAATGACACTTTTTGGGGACTAGTGACACTAAAACAGCGATCAGTGCTTAAAATATGCACTGTCACTGTACTAATGACACTTCGCAGGGAAGAGGTTAACATCAGGGGCGAGCAAAAGTTTAAATGTGTGCCTAGGGAGTGATTACTAATTGTGGGGGAGGTGCTTTGACTGGTGGAAGGTAAAGATCTGTGTTTTTGCTTAGAAGGAACACAGGATCAGCACATTCCCCTCTCACAGAACGGTGATCTGCCTTGTTTACAATTTTGTTTGGGGTACAACGTTGCACGACCGCGCAATTGTTAGTTAAATTGATGCAGTGCCGAATTGCAAAAAATGCTCTGGTCAGGAAGGGGGGAACTCCTTCCGGGGCTGAAGTGGTTAAACTTTGCACAATTGATATTAACAGGTGCTGAAGGAAATGAAGACAATGAAGATCCTGGCAGTGACTATGTACATATTGACTCTTCTGAAGGTGGGTTGTCATTGTTATCCCAATTCACAGGTATTTCTAGTCAATTACCTCAATTTCTCATTCCCTACAATGTTTGGTGACCAGAGAAGATCTGGATCTCATTGGCTGACTGGCTTAATGAAGAAGAACACTATATGGCCAAAAGTTAGTGGATGACCGATCATCGCACCTACAT
This sequence comes from Lithobates sylvaticus, assembly GCA_028564925.1. Classification (NCBI taxonomy): domain Eukaryota; kingdom Metazoa; phylum Chordata; class Amphibia; order Anura; family Ranidae; genus Lithobates; species Lithobates sylvaticus. The sequence goes on along the minus strand of CM053031.1, from coordinate 299,177,715 downwards.
TATATGGTCAAAAGTTTGTGCCCCCCCCACTTCAAATTATTAAGTTGAAATATTTGAAGTAGACATGTGCACAACAAAAAAAAAATGTTTATTTTCGTTTCGTTTCTTTCGTTTCCAAAAAAAAATTGTTTATTTCCGTTTCGTTTTTTTCGTTTCCGTTGATTCGTAACGATTCGTACATTCGTAAGTCGTCGGTGTTCGTATTCCTAACGATTCGTACATTCGTAAGAGTTATTTTTTCGTTGATTCGTTTTTCCGTTAGTTTAATTTTCGTTTATTCGAAATTCGGACGCATTCGTATTTATTCGGACGCATTCGTATTTATTCGTACATTCGTAACATTCGTAACATTCGTAGATTCGTAATCGGAGCATAATTCATAATTTTATGTAATGTGTATGCTATTATTACATTTTAAGAGACACGGAAAATTACGAATCGAAAAAAAAAGTTACGAATGTACGAATTTTTTCGTTCAATCAATTCAAAGCACGTTAAGCAGCGCCATTGTAAGAGACACGGAAAATTACGATTCGAAAAAAAAAAAAAAGTTACGAATGTACGAATTTTTTTCGTTCATTTTCATTTTCGTTGTTCCTGGTTTCGTTTTTCGGATTTTCTTCATTCGTACATTCGTTGTTTCTAATTTGTTTTTTTCGGATTTTCGTTTTTTTCTCGGATTCTTTCGATTCGAATGATTCGTTATTCGTTAAAATTTTTAGCGAATCGTTCGTTCATTCGTACGAAAACGAACAAAGGATAATAACAAAAAAAAAAAAAAAAAACTAAAAAAAAAAAAAACAAATTGCACATGTCTAATTTGAAGTGAAGGTGACTGGTAACACTACAACATACAAAGACATTGTAGAGAATTGGGCCTCTTGCCAACCTTGTGGTACCAGTTTGGTGAGAACCCTTTTCTGTTCCACCATGACTGTGATGAGATGAAATGTGAATTAACAATATTTCAAATGTCTTTATTTTCCTTCGTAAATGTCACTTCTGCTATACTTAGGGGGTTATTTACGAAAGGCAAATCCACTTTGCACTACAAGTGCAAACTACAAGTGCAAAGTGCAGTTGGAATTGCAGTCGCTGCAGATCCGAGGGGGACATGCTTTTAGCTTGCACATGATTGGATGATAAAATCAGCAGAGCTTCCCCTCGTTTCAGATCTCCCCCTCAGATTTACAGAGACTGCAATTCCAATTGCACTTTGCACTTGTAGTTTGCACTTGTAGTGCAAAGTGGATTTGCCTTTCATAAATAACCCCCAATGCCAGGGATGGTGAACCTCGGCACTCCAGATGTTTTGGAACTACATTTCCCATGATGCTCAACTACACTGCAGAGTGCAAGGGCATCATGGGAAATGTAGTTCAAAAACATCTGGAGTGCCGAGGTTCACCATCACTGCCCTATGTTGTTTACATGGAAGAGATGCAACACTTCACAGGTAGGTTAAAGTGGTTGTACGCCCTTACAGACCACTTTGACCTACAGGTAAGCCTAGATTAAGGCTTACCTGTAGGTCCAAGAAATATCTAAGAAAGGGCACTGCTGTCAACGGTGCAGGGGCACTGGGCGCACCGCAAGTGAAAGCAAACATGCCGTCACTTACGGCTCCCACACGCATGCACCGGAGTGACGTCATCGCTGCTCCGGCCACTCACAGCGCCGGAGCAGCGATACCCGGAAGGAAGATGGACGCTTCATGGAAGAGGGGACAGCGGTGACATCGCTGGCTCCTGTGTCAGGTAAGTGGCACATAATGGGCTACTATGCGATGCGATGGATAGTAGCCCATTATGCTTTACCTTTGCAGGGAAATAAAGAGGAAGTAAACGGGTTTACTTCCTCTTTAAGGTGACCCCTTGAGCAGTTTTTTTTTTTTTTTTTAAAGGAATATTTAATTTGCAATATTGTACTTTGAACATTATTACAGTAATTCTAAGGTTAAAACTTATTTTTAATTTTTTTTGATAGTATAGACCAGGGATATGCAATTAGCGGACCTCCAGCTGTTGCAGAACTACAAGTCCCATGAGGCACAGCAAGACACTGACAGCCACAAGCATGACACCCAGAGGCAGAGGCATGATGAGATTTGTAGTTTTTCAACAGCTGGAGGTCCGCTAATTGCATATCCCTGGTATAGAGAGATTAGAACCCTTGTCAGGTTTTATTGTTGTCCGTGCCCCCCCCCCTCCCCCCGTTAGGGTGATTCACCCTCTCTATTTGTCCTGATTACCATTATCACCAAAGGTGGAAGTGAAAGAAAATATCAGATTTTGAGTTGACACCAGAACAGTAATAGAGGGAAAATCTTCCATTGGGGACACAAGTTCTAATGACACCCCAGGATTCCCTGACTATGAAGGTATTTCCTCTCACTTCCCATATTGGCTATGGAATGGGAAGTGAAGGGAAATCTCCCCAAAAGGACACAAAAATAACTGATGAGGTTATAAACCCTCCCTTATTCTATGCAAAATAAAAAGTTTTGTCCTTAAAGCGGAGGGCCACCCTAAAAAAAAAAAAAAATAGCATTAATATTCTGTAATGCATTGCGTCTATCTATTAAGTACTTGTGGTAAAACCAAGGAAGCTTAGACTTCTGAAGTGTATCAATGCTTTACTAAACAGGGAAAAATCTGCACATACAAACTGTAGGATGAACAATACAACACAACTTATAGCTTACAAAATATATGCCTACACATATAAGCATGTATAATATGTACACATTAAGTAAACTAAACAATTACTCAACTTAGGGGTCAAGATGTCCTCCATGGTCCTTTGCTCAGTCCAACTCACAAAATTCCCCAGCTTCCGGCAGCCATGTCTCCTCTTTGTCCTCCCAAAACACCTCTCTTCCCCTATCCCAACACATGTTTTTTCCAAACACTCCCCCAAAAAAAAAAAAAATGTTTTAACTTAGCAGAAACCCCTGTTGCTAGGCAGTCTTCCTAATCGGCCTCTTCCTACTCCGTGGTGATCTTCAGTCTTCTCCTCCTCGCGTGGTCTTCAGGGAAATGGGGCGCGCTGTGTTCTGGGAACCAGCTGTCTTAATTGATATCATCAGCAAAGCACTGCTGCACTTTTAAAACACCAACCGCCTGATGTATATGTATATCTGGTTATCGTAGCAAATAGATTGCATACAACACGATTGTATGGTGTATGGCACCAACCTTACAATTAGAGTAATCGCCTGGTGTATCTGCATATTGTTGCAATTAGATTGTATTCAACACTAACCGTCTGGTGTATGGTACTAATCTAGCAATTAGAGCACCTGTTGCTACGCCAGAGTTCCTTCACTCTTTCTAACACAGGACACAGTTCCCAATCATCTTGATTGTTATCACTGAATCGTCGTTCAACTGTGATTTTTATCTTTATTTTACCAACACAAACACATCCACCTATTAAATAAGAGTATTTTATGCACGTTTGGCATTTCTTTTTAAGGATCACATACCCACTTAATATTTATATACAAGGATTGTATATTTTATTTCACATACCTCCAGCACAGTATACACGGAGTGTATATATTTGTATCACTTGTGCACTATTGACCACACTTGACATTGTGGCAATAATTAATTTTAAAGATCTATGTTCACATAAATAAGGTTGAATTGCGCACCATTTATACGCCATTTGTATATCTTTCACTTTATATTTTCTGCTTCCTACGAAATTTTATTATTTTTAAGTGACTATTAAGCCTCATACACGCGATCGGACCGTGGACCAACTTTCCCGTGGATTTTTGTCCAAAGGGCGTTGGCCCCAAGTTGGTATTGCATACACGTGGCAGGACTTTTTCCGCCAACTTTCACCAAATCACTTGGATTTTCTGCTCTTTACCGCCACCTTTGGTCAACTTCTGTATTGTTGTCTGATCTTTTGCATTGGTTCTGCATTGGTTTGTACAAAAGTCCGTTGGTTTTGTGTACACAAGGTCGGACTTTGGTCCATCTGACTTTTGTTGGCAGAAAATTGGTCCGTTCGCACAGCCAACAAAAGTCCGATGAAACCTGGAAAAAGTTGGTCCGATGGAGCTTACACACGGTCGGATGTTGGTCCAAAACAGCTAATTTGCATGTTGGTTGTCAAAAAGTCTGATCGTGTGTATGGGTCTTAAGTCTCAACAATTAATTAAATTGATTTGATCAATTTGGCTCCTGTTGACTTGAATAGAGTTCAATTTGGTAGCCAAACTTTTGCTATATTTGTCCAAACCTCCCAAAACTGAACTGTGTTTTCTGCTCATCCTCAAACCTTACCTATTGTCAAGCCCTGCAGATTTGGATCTAGAAAGCCACAGAAAATGATGCAAAGTAAATATCTCCTAAACCGTACAGGTTTAGGAGATATTCATTTTACCTACAGGTAATAATAATAATTTGGGTATACAACCACTTTAAGCGTTCATGGGGAACTGTATAGTAATGGCATTATTTTCTATTTCCATTTGCTTTAGCTGAACAGGTCGCTATAAAGGGAAAGTCGTTTAAAGAAAACATAGACAAGATCAGGGAGATCATAGAAAGTAAGTGGTCTGTGTTTTTGGTTGTGATCAGGGGCGGACTGACAACATGGGGCCCCCGGGCAATAGGAGATTATGGGGCCCCCAGGCAATCAGAGATTATGGGGCCACACAGTATACACTCACACAGTATACAATCACACAGTATACACAGACATGTACACACAGTATACACAGACATGTTTCTATTGGCTGGGAAGGTACTGGAGAGGTGGGGCAGCTATAATCTCTGGATTTTTAGACCAAAAGGATGTCGGTAAGGGACATTTCAGAGACAGATGTAAAAAAAACACAGATTTTTACATACTGTCCCTGGTTATACTGAGGCTGGCAACCCTGATGGGGCCCCCTAGTGGCCTGGGGGCCTTGGGCAGTGCCCGAGTGGCCGAATGGTCAGTCCGCCCCTGGTAATGATCATTCCTTAAATTCTTTTTGTACCTTATTGTGACTTTATTCTTTTGCTTCATCTAGGTACCTTCTTAACACCGTTGGTAAGAATTTTGTATGATTTGTATAGAATAATGAAATATGATTTGATAAAATATACCCCTCTACATGTGTAATATTACATAATTCACTCAAATCTCTGGGAAAGGTTTTAAGACATTGACATTTTTTTTTTTATTAATGTTAGCAGAACACATTTAGCAATTAAAGTGAGATGATCAAAGACTAGAGATGATCAATGGTTTGGACCGAACTATGGCTGCTCAGGCGTTCATCTGAACTCTTGCCTGTCCGGCCCTCCTATTCGCCTGGAGCCGCGCATCATACATTAGATAGAAGAGGTATTTCTACGGCTTCTGTTTCCTGCTGTCATTGACCCACTACATTTGGGGACAAGGGCCTCATCCCCACAACCCTGAGTACCCCTCTTGCCGAAGAGGCCGTGCATTAACTCATTCCATGCCATCTATGTGTACATCACAGATCCGAATGTACACAATAATTAGTATGTAGCCTCACATTATCAGCATGAGACATAGCTAGATAAAAATGTAGATAAAAATGTAGATAAAAATGTAGATAAAAATGTAGATAAAAATGTAGATATAATTAAAATTGTGTCACACAGCGGGAGCCTCCCATTGCGCGGAGCGGCCCGACAAAGAAGAAGAGACGCCGTGGAAGAAGATGCCGGACGAGCCGACAATTCATTATAGCCGCGAGTGCTTTTAAAAGACTTTTTAAAAAGCATCATTACATCGCCGAACACCGGACCCGAACCCGAACATACAGTCAATTGTTCGGGTTCGGGTCCGGGACCCGAACACCCAAAAGTCCAGTACGCTCAACCCTACTCAGGAAGCGGTCCCCTGGCTAGTGGTCCTGTCAGGATTGGTCATGTGACTCGGGTCTTCTGGGTTTTTTTTTTTCCCCAGCGAGTCGGCAGGCGTTATCATTGACAATGCATTTACAATGAAAGGTATTTTTTGGGGATTTGAATTGTTTAATAAATGACTTACCAAACATTTAGATATGTGTACCTGTTACTTATTCCCAATGGTGGGAGGCGGTATCAGGGGGTCCCCTTATTATTAAAGGCGGCTTTCCGATTCTGATAAGCGGCCCACCCTTTAGATCCCACAACCACTGGCCAGGGTTGTGGAGAAAAGGCCCTTGTCCTCATCAACAGGGTTCAACCCCTCATGTTAAAGTCATGTGGACTGGTATGATTTTGGGGGGGCATGCACGTTTGCCCCCATCCCCCTCTCCAGGCCAGCCACAATAAATGCCCAAATTAAGAGGGCTTTCACACCAAGCTGCTCATAGCGTCGGCTTTAAAACGCCGCTATTTTTAGCAGCGTTTTACCGTCGAATTTGCAGCGCATTTCGGCCGCTAGCGGGGTGCTTTTACCCCCCTGCTAGTGGCCGAGAAAGGGTTAAACCTACTGGCAATATGCCGCAATAGCGGCATTTTGTCGGCGGTATCGCAGCGCTGCCCCATTGATTTCAATGGGGAGCAGCGGTGGAGGAGCGGTAAACACACGGCTCCTTCACTGCTCCAAAGAAGCTGCTGGCAGGATTTTTCCTGACGTCCTGCCAGCGCACCGCTGCAGTGTGAAAGCCCTTCGGCTTTCACACTGGAGACAATGGAGCAGCAGTTTGAGGGCGGATTGCAGGCGCTATTTCTAACGCTATAGCGCCTGCAAAACGCCCTCGGTGTGAAAGGAGTCTAATGCGGCATACACACGATCGGAATTTCCGATGGAAACAGTCCGATGGGAGCTTTTCATCGGATTTTCCGACCGTGTGTACGCCCAATGGTCTTTTTCTGTCGGAATTTCCGACGGACTTTGGATTGAGAACCTGTTCTCAATTTTTCCGACGGAAAACCTTTCTATCGGATTTTCCGATCGTGTGTATGCAATTCCGACAAGCAAAATTCCGACGCATGATCGGAAACAATTCGACGCATGCTCGGAAGCATTAAACTTCCCTTTTATAGTGCAGTCAAATGTGTTTTATGCCGCTGTGTTATTGACCGTCGGAATTTGGTGTGACCGTGTGTAGGCAACACAGCTTGAGCGGAATTCCGTCGGAATTCCGACGGGAAAACCGTCAGAGTCTTTTCCGACGAGAATTCCGATCGTGTGTACATAAGGGTCATGTATGTATTTCCCGGGGGACCTGCATGAACTACCCACTTAAAATCCACACCCGACCCAATTAGGACTTTACAGGATGGTTGTAGGATGGGCTACAACAAAGTGATATCTAGAAAGTAAGAAAAAAATATATACACTGTATAAATCGCCAGGAAATGACATTTCATGTCAGTCTCTTTTTCATATTATTTTTTTAAGAAGCTGTCATTTATGTCATTTTTAAACTTTATTTTCTTTGTACATGTCAGTGTTGTTGCAATAAGCATAACTTTTATGTTTTTATGTTTAGAAACAAAGAAAAAAATATCAAATTCCTTTAAATAAAATGCGGAGGGGGGGGGGGGGGGTGCTAATCCTGCCTGTTAATGGGGCATCTCTGTGACAATTTTTCTGTAGCATTTCTTAGGACGTGGCACCCTCAGTACCACCCTGAGGTGGTGTATTCACTTGTAAACATGTTACATATTACCCAGGGCAGTGCCCCCCCCCTTTATTTGTTTGACATTCCCTTCTCTATTTGCCCAGAGAGTGGAAGTTTCCCATTTTTATCAGAGTCAGCTCCCATTGATTTCAATGAGGTTTGGGTTCGGCCTCCAAATGTCTTTGCCGGCTCGTACCAAACCCAAGGCAGGTCAGGTCATCACTTTCACAGACCTGATAGACGTTCAGAGGCCTATGATGGGGCTAATTAATGCTCACAGTTCCAGCCTCTGTTACTTTTTTTGGGTTGTGTGTTTGGTCTGTTCTCTGATCATGGGTATCCAAAGGCCCCACCGCCTCTGTTTTTGACAGATCTAGGAAAATGGGGGATCAGCAGGGGTCAAGTCCTGGGGAAAAAAGTGTGGGAACTCCCACCCAAGATCCACTCGCCCACCAAAAAAAAAAAAAAAAAAAAATGATACGCTCATATGCACGAACGCTTCAAAAGTGGCATTTTTCATCCAATTTCCATATTGTGTGTATGAAGCTTAACTGTTAGTACATAAAAAAAACAATCCTCAATAAACATAAATACGGTAATTCTCTGAATAATCAGCATTCATACAATTGTGCTTCCATGCAAATGTGAACATCATGTTCTGATCTTTATTGGGGAATGTTATTTTGTATATAGAGTGTTTGTGGTGAGTTTACAATTTTCATTGAACAGAGTTTGGATAACACAGGGTTAAAACGGAAAGGTCATAAATGAACTGCACATTATCTGGACAGAATGCTTGGGGAGATAGTGATGTGTTCCTGCTTAGGAGATGTATGTTAGCTTGGGGGCTGCAAACTCTGCAGGGCTCCAACACACACTCGCTGCTATTCCAACCCTTCACATATTTCCACATAAACTTCCCTCCTGGCATTAAACTTTGCCAGGTATTGTGCTCAGCTTACCACCCCAAACTGATGTTCCTCCCTCAGCTCACCTCTCTCCCTGCATGTCCTGTGAGCAGAATAGCTGTGCTCCTCCTCTGGGTTCTCTCATCATATGGCACTGAAGATAGAGGAGGGGGAGGATTCAGCGGGACACACAGAGCAAGTATGCAGGAGACTGGGGGGGGGGGGGACAGAAAATCAGGAGGGGCCGGCGGGAAGGAGGGCATCATGAGAGGTCTGACTAAATACAATCTCTTAGCAGCAGGGACCTGATCTACCTGTCAGCTAGCTGTGATTGACAGGTAGATCGAAGCAGAAGCTGTCATGGGGCCCCCTACTGGCAATGCCAGAATGGTCAGGTGTGCGGCACTTACTATTGCAAGCTGTGTCAGCAACTGTTGGTGTAGCACCTGCCACACAGCTCGCATACTTCAAAGTCTCGCAGGACACGGCTGCTAACGGGAACCGAGTTCCTGTTGTGGAAAAAGTACAGGAACTCCGTTCCCATGCATTCCCGCAGGACTTGAGCCCTGGGGATCAGGTGAAGGCATGATATGGTTAAGCTGATGGCACTATGGTTATTCAGTCAGATAATTAAGGACAACTGGACTATGATATTACTGTACCGGTTTCTTACATGAAAGTGCAAACTGGAATTTTCGGGGTCTGCACCCCTCTTGAATTCTCTATGGGGAGAAAGGGGTGGGGGGGGGGAGCTCCAGCTGTTGGATTTTTTATTCAGTTTATATTATGGGAATGCAAGAAAGGTGGAAGATTTCATGGTGGGCAGGAATATAGCCCCCGTACACACGGTCGGAGAATCCGACCACCAAATCCATCGGATTTGGTCCGACGGATTTAGTCCGACACTGGTGTTGCATACACACGGTCGGACAAAGTTGTCGGAAAATCCGATCATTCTGAACGTGGTGACGTCGTTGCGTACGACGGGACTACGTAGAGGCTAGTAGCCAATAGCTTTGGTCTTGTAATGTGATCTGAGCATGCGTGGCACTTTGTCCGTCGGAATTCGCTACACACGATCGGAATTGGTGTGATCGGACTTTGTTGTCGGAAAATTTTTAGAGCAGGAGATACAACTTTGTCCGTCGGACAATCCGATGGTAAATGTCCGATGGTGCCTACACACGGTCGGAATTTCCGACAACATTGTCCGATAGGACAGAATCCATCGGAAAATCCGACCGTGTGTATGGGGCTTTAGAATGTACAAGAGAGATTTTGCAAAGGAAATCCCTAGGAGATACTGTATAAGCCCCCGTACACGAAATTCCGACCACAAAATCCGTCCGTTTTTGTCCGACGGATTTTGTCTGAAACTGGTGTTGCATACACACGGTCGGACAAAGTTGGCGGAAAATCTGATCGTTCTGAACGTGGTGCCGCTAGATGTGTACTACGGAACTCCGTAGAGGTTAGTAGCCAATAGCTTTGGTCTCGTAATTTGACCTGAGCATGCGTGGCACTCTGTCCGTCGGAATTCCCTACACACACATCGGAAAAAGTCCGATCCGGTTTTGTTGTCAGAAAAATTTGAGATCCAGCTCTCAAATTTTTTCCGTCGGAAGTTCGGACGCAAAAAGTTCGATGGAGCCCACACACGGGCGGACTTTCCGACAACTTGGTCCGATCGGATGGGGGTATGTGTGTATGGGGGCTAAGAAGCCAGGACGTGACCACCTATATATAAAATATTAGTTTGGCGTGGACTGACTCTTAAAGGAACTTCTGTGTTCCCAGAGGACAACCCAAGGCCATTGTGGGCTTTTAGTTATGGATTTAGATTAGTGTACAATAATTTCGCTTTTTTCTGTTATCTAATGATTATTATTTTGGTATCTTTCACTATACAGTGGTTGTTCCCAACATATCACACGGTTGGGATTTTTTCAAGGTCATCAGAGAGTGACTATGAATGGCTTATCAGCCAACTAAAGTCAGAGCCCTTCCAGAGCACAGTGTCTAATGTCTGTCCTCACCCTATCTCCAACAATGGGATGCGGCAGTTCAGGGACGCCGTCTCTGGGTGCACGTTTGGTATTTTGTATCACACCAAGAACAGAGGACGGATCAACATTGTGGACGTCACCGACTCCTTGTATGACGAGGAGCTGCAATATATGTCTGAATGTCTAGGTAAGAGGTCATCATATACTGTATCTAGCTGATTCTAGATGGTTATCTGAGCTAATGCTTTGTTATATTGTGGTTGATTTACTAAATGATTTACTAAAGGCAAATAGACAAAGTGCACTTGTACTGTGCAAGTGCAGTTGCTCCAGAGCTTAGTAAATTAGGTAAAGCTTTACTTTCCAAACAATACCCAATCACATGCAAGGAGAATTAAAAAAAAATAGAATTTTTGCTTGCACATGATTGGATGATGGAAGTCAACAAATGCTTATGCTCATGTTCTAAGCTTTGGAGCAACTGCACTTTGCTAATTGCACATTCCATTTGCCTTTAGTAAATTAACCCCATTGTAGACGTGAGATGTGTGCAATTCATTTTTTTTTTTTTTTCGTTTTTTTTCGTTATTTCCGTTTGTTCGTTTTCGTACGAATGAACGAATCGTTCGAATCGTACGAATCGTTCGAATCGTTCAAATCCGATTAACGAATCATTCGAAAAACAACGAAAATCCGAAAAAAAAAATTAGAAACAACGAATGTACTAATAAAGAAAATCCGAAAAACGAAAACGAACGAAAAAAATTTGTACATTCGTAACTTTTTTTTTTTGTTGAATTGGTAATTTTCCGTGTCCCTTACAATGGTGCTTCGAATGGATTGAACAAAAAAATTCGTACATTCGTAACTTTTTTTTTTCGATTCGTAACTTTTTTTTTTTTCGATTCGTAACTTTTTTTTTTTTTTTTTCGATTCGTAATTTTCCGTGTCTCTTACAATGGCGTTGCTTAACGTGCTTCGAATGGATTGAACAAAAAATTCGTACATTCGTAACTTTTTTTTCGATTCGTAACTTTTTTTTTTTCGATTCGTAAATTTTTTTTCGATTCGTAAATGATTAAAATGTAATAATAGCATACACATTACATCAAATTATGAATTATGCTCCGATTACGAATGTTACGAATGTACGAATAGATACGAATGCGTACGAAAAAACGAATCAACGAAAAAAAACTCTTATGAATGTACGAATCGTTACGAATACGAACACCGACGACTTACGAATGTACGAATCGTTATGAATCAACGGAAACAAAAAAAACGAAACAAAAAAAAAGCAAATTTTTTTCGGAAACGAAAAAAACGAAACGGAAATAAACAAATTTTTTTGTTGTGCAAATGTCTACCCCATTGTGTTATGCTAAGTTTACCCCTAAAATGCGATCTGCGTTGGAACACTTTTTACAGGCATTTGACAGGCAATGAGAAGGTGATATGGCCCCTTCTCACTGGATGTTTTGACCCCGTAAACCCTGCACCGCTAAGCTACAACCATGTGCATTACATATAATTACAGGGCCCCTGTCTCGTACCTGGTGGTAGAGTCTGGTATGCAGAGGGAGGCCCCTCTTACATCTCTGACTCGAGGCCCCTGATAGAGAAAACAGGAGGTGCAGGAGTGCAGAGGTGCAGGAGTGCCTGGCAAGTTTGCTGGTAGGCGAACTGGACCGGAACTGAAACAGGAACTGGAACGGACCCAGGGACAGCTGTCAAACTGGAAACTGGAGCTCAGGCAGGTGCAGGCAGATTAAAGCGGTTGTATACCCTTAATTTCAACTTGCACCTACAGGTAGGCCTAGATTAAGGCTTAGCTGTAGGTACAAGAAATATCTCCTAAACCTGCACGGTTTAGGAGATATTTGCAAAGAACGTTTTTACAACGTTGTCTACGGCGCATTTGTGCTGTAGACAACTGTGCATTTACAGGGTTAATCCCCATTCATAACTACGGCTCGCCACAGTTGAAGTGTCCCGCGCGCATGCGCGGAGCAACGTCTTCGCTGCTCTGTCCAATCACAGCGCCGCAGCGGCGCTGTGATTGGCCGGAGCGGCGATACCCGGAAGGGTATCTGTGAAGAGATGGCTGCGGCTGGAGGGGGAGAAGAGGACGGCGTCGGGGGCCCCGATCTAAGGTAAGTGATGCATAATGAGATAGTATGCTAGTCATACTAGCTCATTATGACTTTGTGTTGCAGGTAGTTTTAAAAAAAAAAAAAACCCGACCAAAAACGGGTATACAACCGCTTTAAGTGGAAGTGTAGGTACACAGGTCCAGAGCAAGTGGACACTGGAGCAAGGTCAGGTGCAGGCAGGTTCGGCAACGGGCTGACAGCGGGGTAGCAGAAGGAGCAGGCAGGAACGTGGTCTCAGGTGCAGGCAGGTTCGGGCAACAGGCTGGCAGCGAGGTAGCAGAAGGAGCAGGCAGGAACGTGGTCTTAGGTACAGGCAGGTTTGGCAACAGGCTGGCAGCGGGGTAGCAGAAGGAGCAGGCAGGAACGTGGTCTTAGGTACAGGCAGGTTTGGCAACAGGCTGGCAGCGGGGTAGCAGAAGGAGCAGGCAGGAACGTGGTCTCAGGTACAGGCAGGTTCGGGCAACAGGCTGGCAGCGAGGTAGCAGAAGGAGCAGGCAGGAACGTGGTCTCAGGTACAGGCAGGTTCGGCAACAGGCTGGCAGCGAGCTAGCAGAAGGAGCAGGCAGGAACGTGGTCTCAGGTACAGGCAGGTTCGGCAACAGGCTGGCAGCGAGGTAGCAGAAGGAGCAGGCAGGAACGTGGTCTTAGGTACAGGCAGGTTCGGCAACAGGCTGGCAGCGGGGTAGCAGAAGGAGCAGGCAGGAACGTGGTCTCAGGTACAGGCAGGTTCGGCAACAGGCTGGCAGCGAGCTAGCAGAAGGAGCAGGCAGGAACGTGGTCTCAGGTACAGGCAGGTTCGGCAACAGGCTTGCAGCGAGGTAGCAGAAGGAGCAGGCAGGAACGTGGTCTCAGGTACAGGCAGGTTCGGCAACAGGCTGGCAGCGGGGTAGCAGAAGGAGCAGGCAGGAACGTGGTCTCAGGTACAGGCAGGTTCAGCAACAGGCTGGCAGCAAGGTAGCTGAAGGAGCAGGCAGGAACGTGGTCTCAGGTACAGGCAGGTTCGGCAACAGGCTGGCAGCGGGGTAGCAGAAGGAGCAGGCAGGAACGTAGTCCAAACAGGCCGAGGTCAGATGCAGGCAGATAAGCAGGGATATTCGGGAGCAAGCCGGGTAGGATCAACTGGATCAGGATACAGGCAAACGACAATCAGGGGCCTCAGGTAACGCTGTAGACCGGACAGCACCGATTCAAGGAAGTAAGGCGGTTTAAATAGTCTGTTAATGCCACAAACGTCACTGGACATGCGCGTGCACGCCAATGTTGGCATTTTGTGCGGCACTAGTGTGCAAGCGTGTGCATAGGTGCGCGCGTGTGCGCAGGTTCGCCCAAACGTGCCTGCGCAGCCCTTCTCAGTGGGAGATGCAGAACAGGGGGACATCTATCGTCGCCATCTTGATTGCTGACGTGCCCTTCTTGACAGCCCCATGACAAAGCATGATTTACGCAGTGGCATGTGTGCAAGGGCTGTGCCATGCCTACCCCTAGTGTAGGTGGTCAGGCACTATAGCTGGCTTCTGTGTTCACCTTCACCTGTAGCAGCCCCATTTCCTATAAGGCAAGCAGGCCTACCAATACTCTGTTGCCCCCAGGTCATATATACAATGTTATAGTGCCTGGCTGCAACTTCACGGCAGGCATGAAGTGAGCAAAGCAAACAGAACTGAGCACAGTGAACAGGTACTTGCGGCGGTCAGACAGGCAGAGTGGTCAGTGGCAATCCAGGTTTAGGCCAGGCTGAGTTCTGAGCGTAGTCAATATCCGATCTGAGGTTATCACCAAGAGAATCCAAACTAGCCGGCACAGGAACAGGAAAGACAGAAGCGTGTATTGCACAGACTACCACAAGCAAGATCCTGAGGGTTTGGCTGGCTTAAAACAAGTTTGGTCTCCACCCAGAGACTGGTCAGACAGGCAGAGTGGTCACTGACAATCCAGGTTTAGGCCAGGCTGAGTTCTGAGCGTAGTCAATATCCGATCTGAGGTTATCACCATGGGAATCCAAATGGGTATCCAAACTAGCCGGCACAGGAACAGGAAAGACAGAAGCGTGTATTGCACAGACTACCACAAGCAAGATCCTGAGGGTTTGGCTGGCTTAAAACAAGTTTGGTCTCCACCTGCAAAAAATCTTTTCTACCTGATAAGTTTCTGTGCTCTCTGCCTCTGCTGCACATTCATCAAAACACCTCCTGATCCAGGTGGACAAGCAGTCAGGGAGAGTGCAGCTCAGCAAAACCAGGATGCAGGAATCAGACATGTAGGTATCATGGAGCAGGAGCATTGCAAACTCCTGACATTACCCTACCACCCCTACACCCCCCCCCCCCAAGGAGGGGGCTCCCAGACTCCTTTGAAGTGGGTTTGTCAGGATTCTGGTGATGGAAGTTCCGTATAAGTCTGTTAGTGTGAACATATGCATCTGGGACCCTAGAATTTTCCTGAGGACCAAAGCGCTTCCAGGCCACCAGATAATGGACAGAATTCCTTACTTTCCTGGAGTCAAGAATATGTTCCACTTTGTATTCTTCCTATCGGTTTGAGCTGGGGCTGAGACGAAACAATGGTATCCTTCTGAAGAGGTTTTAGAAGAGAAACAAAGAAGACATTAGGGATCCTCACTGAGGCAGGAAGTTGTAGTCTAAAGCAGGGGCGTTGCCAGGTCTACAAAAGATCTGGGGGTAGAGCCCATAGCAGCGTAGTAAAGAAAGTCATACGCTTGGGTGGGCATACACATGTATATAATATACGTGTGTGTGTGTATATCCCCAGAGAGCCCCCCTTACAGCAGGGTCCCTACAGAGCCTCCCCCTTACAGCAGGGTCCCCAGAGAGCCTCCCCCTTACAGCAGGGTCCCCAGAGAGCCTCCCCCTTGCATCAGGGTCCCCAGAGAGCCTCCCCCTTGCATCAGGGTCCCCAGAGAGCCCCCCTTACATTAGGGTCCCCAGAGAGCCCCCCCCTTACAGCAGGGTCCCCAGAGAGCCCCCCCCCCTTACAGCAGGGTCCCCAGAGAGCCCCCCCTTACAGCAGGGTCCCTAGAGAGCCTCCTCCTTAGGCCCCTTTCACACTGGGGTGTTTTTCAGGCGGTACAGCGCTAAAAATAGTGCCTGTACAGCGCCTGACAAAATCATTCACTCCAGTGTGAAAGCCAGTGGGCTTTCACACTGGAGCGGTGCGCTAGCAGGACGGTCAAAAAAGTGGCAATCCTGCTACAGCGGCGCTTTGGATTTTATCCTTTTTCGGCCGCTAGCGGGGGTTAAAACCGCACCGCTAGCGGACGAATCCCGCGGCTAAAACAACGGTAAAGCAGCGCTAAATATATCGCTGCTTTACCGTCGCTGCAGCTCCCGCCCCAGTGTGAAAGGGGCCTTACAGAAGGGTCCACAAAGAGCCTCCCCCTTGCATCAGGGTCCCCAGAGAGCCCCCCTTACATTAGGGACCCCAGAGAGCCCCCCACTTAAATCAGGGTCTGCAGAAAACCTCCCCCTTAAATCAGGGTCCCCAAAGAGCCTCCCCTTAAATCAGGGTCCCCAAAGAGCCTCCCCCTTAAATCAGAGTCCCCAGAGAGCCCCCATTTACATCAGGGTCCCCAGAGAGCCCCCCTTCCCCTTGGGGACCCCTGCAGAAACTCAGGGCTATGGGCCCCAGATTCGGGGCTATAGCCCCAAAAGCCACCCCCCTAGCGACGCCACTGGTCTAAAGGATATGGTTAACAGTAGAGAAATATATTTGTAATTTGTATCCGGTTAACCTGGTGAATAACTTTATAAGACATAATAAATCTAAGGTCCAGTTTCTTTGAGGACATATTTTTTGTAGACAGCCAGACTCAATGCCCAACCTTAATCTAAGGAGCCCGAAACCTGAGGCGACCCACAAGCTTTTACCTATGAACAGGAATCTTAATAGAGAGAGGGCCACCAAAGCCTGCGAGAAACCAAAGAAAATGTTTTTTGTTGTTCTTCCCTGGGTGCCCTGCCGTCTTATCGCCATGGGCTTCTGAAAGCTCGTTATCAGAAAATCAGACGAAAAATTAGACATGTGCACAACAAAAAAAAAAAAAAATATTTTCGTTTCGTTTTTTTCGTTTCCGAAACATATTAGTTTTTTTTTGTTTCGTTTTTTTCATTTCCGTTGATTCGTAACGATTCGTACATTCGTAAGTCGTCGGTGTTCGTATTCGTAACGATTCGTACATTTGAAAGAGTTATTTTTCGTTGATTCGTTTTTTCGTTAGTTTAACTTTCGTTCATTCGTTTATTTGAAATTTGGACGCATTCGTAGTTATTCGTACATTCGTAACATTCGTAGATTCGTAATCAAAGCATAAAATTATAATTTTATGTAATGTGTATGCTATTATTACATTTTAATAATTTACGAATCTAAAAAAAAGTTACGAATCTAAAAAAAAGTTACGAATCTAAAAAAAAGTTACGAATCGAAAAAAAAGTTACGAATGTACAAATTTTTTTGTTCAATCCATTCATTACGAAAAAAAAAAAAAATAAAAAAAGTTACGAATCGGAAAAAAAAGTTACGAATCGAAAAAAAAAGTTACGAATGTACGAATTTTTTCGTTCATTTTCGTTGTTCCTTTTTTCGTTTTTCAGATTTTCGTTATTTTTCGTTGATTCGTTTTTTCGTTAGTTTAATTTTCGTTCATTCGTTTATTCGAAATTCGGACGCATTCGTAGTTATTCGTACATTCGTAACATGTGTAGATTCGTAATCGGAGCATAATTCATAATTTTATGTAATGTGTATGCTATTATCACATTTTAATAATTTACGAATTGAAAAAAAAAAGTTACGAATCGAAAAAAAGTTACGAATGTACGAATTTTTTTGTTCAATCCATTCATTACGAAAAAAAAAAAAAAAAGTTACGAATTTACGAATCGAAAAAAAAGTTACGAATTTTTTTTTGTTCAATCCATTTGAAGCACGTTAAGCAGCGCCATTGAAAATTACCAATTCAACAAAAAAAAAATTACGAATGTATGAATTTTTTCGTTCATTTTCATTGTTCCTTTTTTCGTTTTTCGGATTTTCGTTATTTTTCGTTGATTCGTTTTTTCGTTAGTTTAATTTTCGTTCATTCGTTTATTCGAAATTCGGACGCATTCGTAGTTATTCGTACATTCGTAACATTCGTAGATTCGTAATCGGAGCATTCATAATTTTATGTAATGTGTATGCTATTATTACATTTTAATATTTTACGAATCGAAAAAAAAAAAAGTTACGAATCGAAAAAAAAGTTACGAATGTACGAATTTTTTTGTTTAATCCATTCATTACGAATCGAAAAAAAAAAAGTTACGAATCGAAAAAAAAAAAAGTTACGAATGTACGAATTTTTTTGTTCAATACATTCATTACGAATCGAAAAAAAAAAAAAAAGTTCCGAATCGAAAAAAAAAGTTACGAATCGAAAAAAAAAGTTACGAATGTACGAATTTTTTTTGTTTAATCCATTCATTACGAATCGAAAAAAAAAAAAGTTACGAATCGAAAAAAAAGTTACGAATGTAACGAATGTTCATTACGAATCGAAAAAAAAAAAAAGTTCCGAATCGAAAAAAAAAGTTACGAATCGAAAAAAAAGTTACGAATGTACGAATTTTTTTGTTTAATCCATTCATTACGAAACGAAAAAAAAAGTTACGAATCGAAAAAAAAGTTACGAATGTACAAATTTTTTTGTTCAATCCGTTCAACTACTACTATTCCTACTGCCTCTACTACCCCAATTACTACTATTTCTACTGCCTCTACTACCCCAACTACTGCTATTTCTACTGCCTCTACTACCCCAACTACTGCTATTTCTACTGCCGCTACTACCCTAACTGCTACTATTTCTACTACAGCTACTACCCCAACTGTTACTATTCCTACTGCTGCTACGACCCCAACTACTACTATTTTGACTGCAGCTATTACCTCAGCTACTACTATTCCTAATGTTGCTACTATCCCAAATACTACTATTTCAACTGCCGCTATTACCCCAACTACTATTATTCCTAACACAGCTATTACCCAACTACCTCTATTTGTACCGCCGCTACTACCCCAACTGTTACTATTCCTACTACACCTCCTACTACCTCAACTACTACTATTCCTACTACAGTTACTACTATCACATTTGCAGCATTGTTCCTATGTAAATATTTTGGCAGGGCCATCATGTATGTGTATTGGATGTATAATGATGTCTTTATACACAGGGAAGGGGAATGTGATTGTGGTGGTTGATGATCTGGAGGACACCGGAGATGGAGAGAAGACCCGGATCCTGGAGTGTCAGCCCAGTATTGGAAATTTAGCCAAAGATCTCATCCTATTCAGTGCAAATGACAAACCTGTGATGACAATCAGTGAGATGACCCAGGAGACATAAACCGTACATGCGTGGAAATACTCTGCTGTTGTTGTTAAAGGACGTTTCTTTAGCTTTTAGTAAAGGAATCCCTGGTGATCCCGCCATAAACATCCTTGTTCAGACACTTCCTATTATGGGGTGACACCTGTCCCCGCATTGTGCTCCTGGGTTGTCACCCTGTCACATGTGGCCCTGGTGTAGACTACAAGGGGCCCCCGCTGACACACATTCTGTTGGCTCGGTCTCAGGAATCTGATCCCAACCAATGATGGGCGGCCAGTTCATGTAGACAGGAAGTCCATCTCTGGTCAGCCAGTCCTGTGATTGAAGCACCTCTTCTGTATTACATCTCAGGGCTGCTGATCTCCTGCAACCTCTCTGCAGCCACTTCATGTCGGCCTGCACCCCAGTGGTGGTGAATGGTATTTCTCAGGGCGGGTTCCCTGATGGTGACATCACGCCTGTGTCATGTGTGTGGAAATAGCCACTGTACTGGAATCTTGGGTAACAGGGTGACAACCCAGGAGCACAACTGGGAGACGGGGCAGAGTGTTGTCACCTTAGAACAGGAAGTGTTTGGACAAGGACCTTCATGGCGGGATCACCAGGGAGCATTTTAATGAATTCTGCAAAATTAATAATATTGAAAATGACTTTTGAAATCACATTAATATGGTAAAACACGTTTATTATTTTAACTACTTCCCACCCGGCCACTGTATATATACTGCCGGGTGGGAGCCGTCTACTTCAGATAGGACGTTCCTGAACGTCCTTCAGAAGTAGGGGGATCGCGCGTGCCCGCGCAGCGGCGCGATCCCGATGCGCTCGTGTCACCCGGACACGGCGCATCTCGGATTGGCAGGAGGGCTCTGTGATTGGCCCTCCTGATCACATGATGGCCCGTGTCCAATCACAGCCAACATGTGATGTAAGCAAACAGCCGGTTGCTAGGCAACCGGCTCTCCTCACACGGAAGTCGTCGCTGAGGAGAGGAGAGAGGATCGCTGCAGCCGGCTGGTGATCAGTGAGTATGAGCTGTTTTTTTACAGCTTTTTACTCACTGATCACCAGTGTAGTGTCACCAACACAGTAAACACACATGTCCCCAAACATGTCCCCAAAACATACATGTCCCCAAAACACACATGTCCCCACACATGTCCCCAAAACATACATTTCCCCAAAAAACACATGTCCCCAAATAAAAAACACATGTCCCCAAATAATAAAAACACATGTCCCCAAATAATAAAAACACATGTCCCCAAATAATAAAAACACATGTCCCCAAAACACACATGTCCCCAAATAATAAAAACAATAAAAATAAAAACACATGTCCCAAAACACACATGTCCCCAAATAAAAAAACACATGTCCCCAAATAATAAAAAACACATGTCCCCAAAACACACATGTCCCCAAATAATAAAAAACACATGTCCCCAAATAATAAAAACACATGTCCCCAAATAATAACACATGTCCCCAAATAATAAAAACACATGTCCCCAAATAATAAAAAAAAAACACATGTCCCCAAATAATAAAAACACATGTCCCCAAATAATAAAACACATGTCCCCAAATCACATGTCCCCAAATAAAAAAAACACATGTCCCCCAAAAATAAAAACACATGTCCCCAAATAAAAACATTGCCCCAAAAAAACACATGTCCCCAAATAATAAAAACATGTCCCCAAATAATAAAAACACATGTCCCCAATTAATAAAAACACATGTCCCCAAATAATAAAAACACATGTCCCCAAAACAAATGTCCCCAAATAATAAAAACACATTAAAAAACACATGTCCCCAAATAATAAAACACATGTCCCCAAATAATAAAAACACATGTCCCCAAATACACATGTCCCCAAATAATAAAAACACATGTCCCCAAATAAAAACACATGTTTAAAAACACATGTCCCCAAATAATAAAAACACATGTCCCCAAATAATAAAAACACATGTCCCCAAATAATAAAACACATGTCCCCAAATAATAAACACACATGTCCCCAAATAATAAAAACACATGTCCCCAAATAAAACACACATGTCCCCAAATAATAAAAACACATGTCCCCAAATAAAAACACATGCCCCCAAATAATAAAAACACATAAAAAAAAACACATGTCCCCAAATAATAAAAACACATGCCCCAAATAATAAAAACACATGTCCCCAAATAATAAAAACACATGTCCCCAAATAATAAAAACACATGTCCCCAAATAATAAAAACACATGTCCCCAAATAATAAAAAAATAATAAAAAACACATGTCCCCAAATAATAAAAACACATGTCCCCAAAACACACATGTCCCCAAATAAAAAAACACATCCCCAAAAAAAAAACACATGTCCCCAAATAAAAAACACATGTCCCCAAATAATAAAAACACATGTCCCCAAATAATAAAAACATGTCCCCAAATAATAAAAACACATGTCCCCAAATAAAAAAACACATGTCCCCAAATAATAAAAACACATGTCCCCCAAATAATAAAAACACACATGTCCCCCAAATACATGTCCCCAAATAATAAAAAAACACATGTCCCCAAATAATAAAAACACATGTCCCCAAATAAAAAAACACATGTCCCCAAATAATAAAAACACATGTCCCCAAATAATAAAAACACATGCCCCCAAATAATAAAAAAATGTCCCCAAATAAAAACACATGTCCCCAAACATACATGTCCCCAAAAAACACATGTCCCCAAATAATAAAAACACATGTCCCCAAATAATAAAAAAAAATAATAAAAACACATGTCCCCAAAAAAAAAATAAAAAAAACACATGTCCCCAAATAAATAAAAAAACACATGTCCCCAAATAAAAAAACATGTCCCCAAATAATAAAAACACATGTCCCCAAATAATAATAAAAACACATGTCCCCAAATAATAAAAACACATGTCCCCAAATAAAAAACCCCCCAAATAATAAAAACACATGTCCCAAAAATAAAAACACATGTCCCCAAATAATAAAAACACATGTCCCCAAATAACAAAAACACAAAAAATAAAAACACATGTCCCCAAATAAAAACATGTCCCCAAATAATAAAAACACATGTCCCCAAAATAAAAACACATGTCCCCAAATAATAAAAACACATGTCCCCAAATAATAAAAACACATGTCCCCAAATAAAAAACACATGTCCCCAAATAATAACACATGTCCCCAAATAAAAAAAACACATGCCCCCAAATAATAAAAACACATGTCCCCAAAAAAAACACATGTCCCCAAATAATAAAAACACATGTCCCCAAATAATAAAAAAAAAAACACATGTCCCCAAAATAAAAACACATGTCCCCAAATAAAAACAACACATGTCCCCAAATAAAAACACATGCCCCCAAATAATAAAAACACATGTCCCCAAATAATAAAAACACATGTCCCCAAATAATAAACACACATGTCCCCAAATAATAAAAACACATGTCCCCAAATAATAAAAACACATGCCCCCAAATAATAAAAACACATGTCCCCAAATAATAAAAACACATGCCCCCAAATAATAAAAACACATGTCCCCAAATAACACACATGTCCCCAAATAATAAAAACACATGTCCCCAAATAATAAAAAACACATGTCCCCAAATAATAAAAACACATGTCCCCAAAATAAAAACACATGTCCCCAAATAAAAACACATGTCCCCAAATAAAAAACACACATGTCCCCAAATAAAAAAACACATGTCCCCAAATAATAAAAAAAACACATGTCCCCAAATAATAAAAACACATGTCCCCAAATAATAAAAACACATGTCCCCAAATAAAAAAACACATGTCCCCAAAAAAACACATGTCCCCAAATAATAAAAATAAAAAACACATGTCCCCAAATAATAAAAACACATGTCCCCAAATAATAAAAACACATGTCCCCAAATATAAAAACACATGTCCCCAAATAATAAAAACACATGTCCCCAAATAATAAAAACACATGTCCCCAAATAATAAAAACACATGTCCCCAAAAATACATGTCCCCAAATAAAAACACATGTCCCCAAATAATAAAAACACATGTCCCCAAATAAAAACACATGTCCCCAAATAAAAACACATGCCCCAAAAACACACATGTCCCCAATAAAAACACATGTCCCCAAAAATACATGTCCCCAAATAAAAAAACACATGTCCCCAAATAATAAAAACACATGTCCCCAAATAATAAAAAAACACATGTCCCCAAAACACACATGTCCCCAAATAATAAAAACACATGTCCCCAAATAAAAAAACATGTCCCCAAATAAAAAACACACCCCAAATAATAAAAAAATGTCCCCAAATAATAAAAAACACATGTCCCCAAATAATAAAAACACATGTCCCCAAATAATAAAAACACATGTCCCCAAATAATAAAAACACATGTCCCCAAATAATAAAAACATGTCCCCAAATAATAAAAACACATGTCCCCAAAACACACATGTCCCCAAATAATAAAAACACATGTCCCCAAATAATAAAAACACATGTCCCCAAATAATAAAAACACATGTCCCCAAATAATAAAAACACATGTCCCCAAATAATAAAAACACATGTCCCCAAAACACACATGTCCCCAAATAATAAAAACACATGTCCCCAAATAATAAAAACACATGTCCCCAAATAATAAAAACACATGTCCCCAAATATAAAAACACATGTCCCCAAAACACACATGTCCCCAAATAATAAAAACATATGTCCCCAAATAATAAAAACACATGTCCCCAAAACACACATGTCCCCAAATAAAAACACATGTCCCCAAATAAAAACACATGTCCCCAAATAAAAACAAAAACACAAATAAATAATAAAAACACATTTCCCCAAATAAAAAAAACATGTCCCCAAAGAATAAAAACACATGTCCCCAAATAATAAAAACACATGTCCCCAAATAATAAAAACACATTTCCCCAAATAAAAACACATGTCCCCAAATAATAAAAACACATGCCCCCAAATAATAAAAATACATGTCCCCAAATAAAAACACATGCCCCCAAAACATACATTTCCCCAAAAAACACATGTCCCCAAATAATAAAAACACATGTCCCAAAATAATAAAAACACATGTCCCCAAATAATAAAAACACATGTCCCCAAATAATAAAAACACATGTCCCCAAATAATAAAAACAATAAATAAAAACACATGTCCCCAAAAAAAAAAAATGTCCCTCACATATGTCCCAGTAAAATCACATGTGCGACTGAACAAAAAACGTGAATAAATACCACCAAACTAAAGCTCTATTTGTGCGAACAAAATGATAAAAATGTAATTTGGGTACAGCATAGCATGACCGCGCAATTGTCACTGAAAGTGCGAGAGCGCTGAAAGCTGAAAATGGTCTGGGAAGGAAGGGGG